>PPHD01004436.1:0-10525 GCA_002909625.1 Bambusicola thoracicus | reverse complement strand
CATGTCAGTTCAGCCAGGTTGGAAATTCTTCAGTCTTTGTGGAGTAAATCTGACAGAATCTCTGGGATCACGTGAAATAATACTTGCTGTGAATAGTTTGGTTGTTTCCCTGCCAAAAACTTGTCAAGGTGAATTATTGTGTTTGGAAAATAATATCTGCAGTGAGATTTTGAAATTATTCTAGTTCAGTTGAATAATAGCCAAGAAAATCACAAAGGATGGATGTAGCTAAAAACTACTTTTACTGTAGCATCAGCAAATAATATTTTTGCCATTTCTTAAGGAAAAAAACAAAACACTGCTCAATCTTAAATCTCAAGCTGGCTGGGCCAAGTCATATTTTCATCTATAATACTGCATTCCCTAGCTCAGATTGATTTTTTTTTCTTCAATAAATACATTCAAAAATATGTATAAAATATATTTTAATATCCATGCCATCAGTTTGAATTGTTCAGAAAAGACTTTGATAAGAACCAGCATATCTCTACAGAAATGACAAAGTTCAACTGAAAAACATTTGAGTGGCTTTATTTGTGGCTGTATTTTTTCTCTGGTTTTTACCATCTGCCCATGGTTCCTTATGCTTCACTTGTGGAAATATTCTATAAAAGAAGAGGTTGATTTAGAACATTGTATGTTTAGTTAGAGAAAACTGTGTAGCTGTATTTTTCTCCTTCAGTTACTTACTGATTTAGTCTATTATAAGTATTTAACATGCCCAACATGCATCCACGTGGACTGAAAAAAAATCACAGCTGCCAAAAGACACAGATTCTTGCTGTCAGCTTCACATATTACAGCTCATCTAACCATGGAGACATAACAGAGTATTTACCACTTGCTGTTATGTCTGTGACACTAACATTCACAATTCCAAATTATATTTTCATTTCAACTGCACTGTCTTCAACATAATTGTGTAAAACTCATATTTAATAAATCAAATGAAAACTCTGAGTGCTTTGGGTGTAAACATACGACTTTCTTACTTGAAGAGATTAGGCTTTCAATAAAAGCATCTCAGCCATACGGCAGATTTCAAAGTCAGAGAGACAAGAAATCTCTTCTCAGCTCCAAAGAGATTCTTTTAGAATCATAGAATCCTTAGAGTTGGAAGGGTCCTTTAAAGGTCATTTAGTCCAGCTCCCCTGCAATGATCAGGGACATCCACATCTAGATCAGGTTGCTCACAGCTTGATCCAGCCTCACCTTGAACATCTCTAGGGACAGGGCATCCACCACATCTCTGGGCAATCTGTGCCAGTGCCTCACCACTCTCACTGTAAGACCCCTTTTCCTTATATGCAACCTGAATCTCCCCTTGTTAAATTTGAAACCATTTCCCCTTGTCCCATCACCACAGACCCTGCTAAAGAGTCTGTCTCCATCTTTCCTGTAGCTCCCCTTTAGATACTGAAAAGCCGCTATCAGGTTGTCACCCAGCCATCTCTTCTCCAGGCTGAACAGCCCCAGCTCTCTCTGCCTGTCCCGGTAGGGGTTGTGTTCCATCCCTTGGATCATTTCTGTGGCCCTTTTCTGGGCACACTCCAACAGGCCCATGTCTCTCCTGTACTGAAGACTCCACACCTGGAAGCAGCACTCCAGGTGCGGCCTCACCAGTGCAGAGCAGAGGGGCAGGATCACCTCCCTCACCCTGCTGGCCATGCTGCTTTTGATGCAGCCCAGGATACAGTTGGCTTTCTGGGCTGCGAGGGCACATTGTTGGCTCATGTCCAGCTTCCCATCCACCAGTACCCCCAGGTCCTTTTCAGCAGGGCTGTGCTCAATCCTTTTGTACCCCAGCTTGTGTTGGTAGTGAGTGTTGCCTCGACCCAGGTGCAAACCCTTGCAATGGGATTTGTTGAACCTCGTGAAGTTCTAGCATGTGATACTGTTGAGTTTTATGTAGAAAGTTAACTTTCTTCCAGATCTGTTTGTCTAAATGCAGATTGAGGACAAAGACCCATCATCAACTGAAAACTAAGTGATGAATAGTTATATGAGTAAGCTCATGTTAACTCTTGTGCAAAAGCATGATTTTTTTCAGTAAGGCAAGAGCATTTAATGCAAGAAGAAAGAAAAAGGAACAGGCCTTTTTTTCTATGGTGATAATGATGATGATAATGAAAAAAATGCTTTCTTCTCAGTATATCACTCTAGAAAAAAGATTATTTCATCTGAAAGTGGAAATGGATTCTGGGATGATGGCATCTGGATGGATGACTAGGAATAGGCATTAAAATTAATAAATGCTGAAGCAAAAGTAAAGGTTTTGTCAGAAAGGAAAGCCAAACTATGCTATACATTTTTTTGTTATCCATTAAGTATTGCCTTATTTATCCTAATCTCCTTAGGGTTGTCTAAATAGTTGGGTTAATGCTTGCTATGAAGATTTGGCATTCAAAAGAAAACGGTATCTGAAACAAGATATTATCTGTCAAGACATTACAGCTTCATGTTTTCTGAAACGTCTTTTTCTGATGAAGTAAAAATTGTGCCCTTCTGAAACATGAACAGATGTCACTGATAAACCTATTTACATCCAATACAGTGAGCAAGAACAATTGTCAAGAAACAGGAAATCATTTCTTTGGTTAATTCACATCAGTATTCATTTTCTATATTAAATTGCTTCCCAGCCTGAGCAGACAGTTGTCGGGTAATATATTGTCTTCAGTCACAATTTATGTCTCAAGAAGTTCAATTTTTACTTTATTTTATTTTTAAATTCTGGATAGCTCCTGATGGGAACAAATAACATTACAATAAGCTTTAAATAATTTCAATAGTGAAATTCTTGAAAAAATTTTTGTGGAAATAAACAATCCCAGGAGATAAACTATTGTTAGAGATATGATTATTTATATCAGAATGGGGAGCTGCATTCTTCAAACAAACAGAGGGTTGTGCTTAAAGGCTCTACATCCAGGTGGAGGTTGGTGATGAGCAGTGTCCCTCAGGGGCCTGTTTTGGGACTGGTACTCTTACATCTGTATCAATGACTTAGATGGTAGGATTGAGTGCACCTTCAGCAAGTTTGCTGATGACAGAAAAACTGAGTGTTACAGTTGATAGGGCAGAAGAAAGCGATGCTGTCCAGAGGGACCTTAATTAACTTAAATGGTAGATCCTTGTGAACCTAATGAAGTTCACAGAAAAACAGAATCACAGAATGTCAGAGATTGGAAGAGATCTTGAAAGATCATCTAGTCTAGTTCCATTCACCTGCTAGAGCAGGAGCACCTCGTTTAGATCACACAGGAACGTGTCCAGGCAGGTTTTGAATGTCTCTGGTTTTGCAGCTGGGTCAGGGTAATCCCAGATATGTATAATGGGAGAATAACTTGAGAGTAACTCTCCTGAGAAGGATTTAGGGGTCCCTGTAGATGAGAAGGTGAATATGAGCCAGCAGTGTGCTCTTGTAGCCTGGAAGGACAGTGGTATTCTGGACTACATCAGAAGGGGGGTGGCCAGCAGGGAGGTGGGGAGGATTGTCCTCCTCTGCTCTCTCCTTGTGAGGCCCCATCTGGAGTACTGCATTCAGGTCTGGAGCCTCCAACTCAGGAAAGATATCAAGCTTTCGGAGAGGGTCTAGAGGCTGAAGCTCCTCTCCTACGAAGACAGGCTGAAGGAGCTGGGCTTGTTCAGCCTGGAAAAGACAAAACTTCAGTGAGATCACATTACAGCCTTTCAGTATTTGAAGGGATATTATATACATGAGGGATATCAACTTTTTACATGGGTAGATAGCGATAGGACAAGGGAGGATGGTGTTAAACTAAGGGAGGGGAGATTTAGATTAGATGTCAGGGGGAAGTTTTTCACCAAGAAGATGGTGAGGTACTGGCACAGCTGCCCAGAGAAGCTGTGGGTGGCCCATCCTTGGAGGTGTTCAAGGTCACGTTGGATGGGACCCTGGGCAGCCTGATCTAATACCTGATCTAGCACTTGGCAAGGGAGGCTGGAACCTGATCATCCTTGAGGTCCCCTTGAACCCAAGCCATTCTATGAGTGAGTCTATGATTCTGTGAAAATCAGTCAAATGGATTTTGCATCAAAGGGGAATCTGGGTTCCAACAGCAGACATATCTCATTTCATCATACCTCTCAGACCATTTTTGTTTACAGTGTTGGAGCATGACTGGACTTTGTAGCAAATGTGGGGAAGAAGTGCAACCTTAACAGAGATGTTAGGCTTCTCTCCTGTCAGAACCGCGTAGTTTAGGGGAGACATTTTTGGACCAAAACTCTTCTATTGTCTAAAAAAAAAAAAAAAGTCTGAAAATCCAGAGAACCTGGATTACGGCTTCCTGAACCCACTGGCTCTGCACCATAAACCTGACACTGTGTAATTCATACTCTCATCTTTCTTCAAAGCAAGAGTGTAGTTCTTAATTGTCCAGCAGTGCTGATTACCATGACTTTTGCTTAGTTAAAACTGGAATAATTAGAGAGGTAACACATCCTTGAATGCTGAATTTTGGCCAGTTCTAATTACAGTTTAGCAAGCAGCATCAGTTCTACTGAATCTTAAAGCTCAAAGCACATATGAGCTGCCAGCTTTGGACAAAACAAATGTTACCAACTCAACCTGAGCTATGTTCTTCTGGTAAATGTTGCAAAAATGTCTCAGTGCTGGAGTAAAGAATTCTGATGAGTGGTTAAAATATGCTTTTCATGGAAACCAAAATAGCTAATTTAAATACATTGATCGTGTTTTTCAATAAACGGGACAAGTTCTACTTTATAGATCTGAATCTAATTCATAAATAGAAAGCTTCCTTAACTGCACATACAAAAAGGCCCTGAAAGTTTCTTCTGTTATCCAAAGCAGAGCAAAATAAGTTAAGTGCATGAAAATTATTTCAGAAGTATAATCATTATCTTTCAGGGATCTCCATCTTTATTATCACAAAGAAGTACAAAAAAGTCAACTCTTCTTTCTTTGCTAGCAGCAACACATAAGTATTTAATTATAACATGCAAAATTACTGTTATTCCTTTTTAATTAACAAAGTAATCATAGTATCCCGTAGAGATTTCCTAAAATCTCTCTCTGAATTCCAACCTCAGTGTGAAGTTTACATTGTGTTTCATGTATAACTTCAAAATTAGGAGACTTCATGTGAGTCCCTGTTATATTGCTGAGAATTCTGAATTCTTTCCTTTAAAAATCTAAGCCATGTTAATATATTTCTTCATATGAAATTGGCATGATATACGAACATCAATATTGTTTCATTTTAAAGGAGAAAGACTAGGAATAGCATAACACTGACGATCAACTAAAATCCTAAAGTTTTTTTGCAGTGGGAGAAACTGCTGTGCAAGGAGATCATAGCTCTGTCTCATTACACTCCTACACTAATACAACATTGCTTTTCCACTGAGTGAGAGACCAGAAATGTTTTGGTCAGCTCTACATGTGCAGAACTTGTATTTTGGAGAGCCTTATCCCACTCATAAATAACTGAACCAAGTATATGCTAGTAAAAGCAAACTAACAGGTCAGCAATAGCTATGCTTGGCCATCGTTGATGAAGCAAAAGAAACCTTTTAGTCAAGCCTAATCTCCAGCCCTATCTATTATGAAACTTCGTGGCTTAACAGATAAGTGGTTCCATGTTTGGAGTGAGGTACAACACAAACATTATGGCTGGGAGAGAGCAGCAGAATATAGCAATCTTGTCCTGAGAACTTCTCCAAGCAGCACAAGGTGCTTTGCGCATCCTCCTATAGGAGCCGCAGAAGCTCTTCTCTTACATTTCCCCACCTCCACCTGTTTCTTCCCAACACTGAGCATTTCCACTGTATCCAATTGTTGCATGCAAGTTAACTTCTTGTTTTTGGGAGGCAGTCCTGAGGTGGACTTCTTGCAGTGACAGAAGTTACTCAAAAGTTAAGCAGGCTTTTCTGATAACAGTGACTAACAGTTTTATTTATGAGGAGATGGCCAATTCACTGTGCTGAAAATATGCCTAGCGAAACATTCTTTAGCATGCTGTGTGAGAATCCTTCCACTCCAGTCAAAATTCACTTCACCTGCAATTTTGTATTTCTTCTCATTCGTTGTCAAAAACCATTTAGCTTATGTATCATTATCAAGCAAAAGATAGAGAGGGGAGTTGTTTTGCTGGCTGGTGAAACACCAGCAACATTTCTTCTGTGAAGCTGTGTGAATGTGCTCCATTTTTAAGCTATGTCTGTTTCGTTACCAGTCTAAAGAAGTGACTTCTAATATTATACTGGGCTTAATTGGTTGCAAAAAAAGAAGTTTAATTAAAAGAAAACTGTTGATGCAAATAGACAAGACAATGTAAAGGGAATAAATCTTTGTTCTATGAAAAAGGAATTACATTTCTCTACTTCACATCACAAATATGTATTAATTCTCTATTGACTGGGCTTTTTAATTGTAATTTGTGGATTTCAGAAAGCTTGCATTTTATTTATATAAGTACAACTCCTAGTCCAGCAAGCAGTTTCCATTGACAACACAAGCTTTCCAAAGCTTGTTTTGCTCCATTTCCAAAGGCTGGAGGGCAACTTTTTGAGCAACATTTGTGTTTCAGGATGAAACAGAAATCTGACATTTCACTTTCCCTCTTCAGTCAAAATAAAACTTCGCATTTCCCTTAGGAGATGGATAGGGAAGATAAAATCAGTTAGGAAATAGTGGCATGACAACTCAAGAGAAGGAAATTTGGCACCTTAAATGCACCAATAAGTAGGGATGGTAAGTTGCTTTGCTGCTTTGCACACCATAGGTTTTAAAGCATCTGTGCAGGATACAAGCTGGCAATGGCAGAAATTGGAGAGGGGCAGGCGAGGAGGGAAGATTGTTCTATAGTTTTACATTGAAACCAGCTGTTCTGATGAAGTAAGGTTATGCATTCTTCCATATATTCAATATTTAAATCTTTTCTGTGTTCAGACTGTTGCTTTTTGTTCTGTAGTTACTCTTCTTAAAGAAAGTCCCCTATCTCTAATGAACTGATCTTCGGCACGTAACAAAACTGATGCAATTTTGAATACAAATGACTGGTAAGTTGACACCAAATTTTTGCTTTGGAAAGACAAGCACATCATACTTACAAAATAGGAACTGCTAAGTCACAAGTGTTCACCTGGAAACTGACGGCTTCCATTGTCAGAGTGCCACTGCCAGTTTATAGACTTCACAGCCACTCAGCCCCCTCTTTTCATGTTTGTCAAGTGTGAAAAGAATTTAGCTGCATTTATAGATAAAATAAAAACCAAGTAGAAAAATTCAAAAGTTCAAGAGCTAGGAAGTGGGAAACAGAAATGTTTTGAGAGATGGTAAAAAAGAATTATCCTTTTTTTGACATTAACAAGACTTTCTTTTTCTTTTTTTAATTTCCTTCAAAAACAGCTGTAGTCCAATGTACAGGATGACCACTTGTGAGTTTAAAAATTAAATTTCAAAATTTCAATTGAAAAAAGTATTGAAAAAAGAAATGACTTAGATTCTGAAACTTAAAACAGGTAAACTCACAACACGTAAATTACTGTGAAATTTTAGTAAAATTGAAATGTTTTTGTACTTAGGTTTGAATATAATTGAAAATTTTACTGCAATAAAAAGTATCTTTTTTTTTAGGCTTTATCTAATCTGATCACTTCAGTTGGGAGGCAACTCACAAAGTGATTTTTCTACTCAAAAACAGAGTGGATCAAAAGTCAGCGTTAATATATTTTCTTGTTTAAATGTGTTTCAATGGGGAAATGTTTAACTTGTTAAAGCAAATTCAGTTTTCACTTGACCCTGATAAGTCTGGCAAAATAAAATTCAATTCTTCTTTATTCTTAATATATATATATTCTCATATTGAAGCTGTGTTCCAGAAACGTCCACTAAATAAGAGAGGAGATAATTTAGTATTGCTCCTTTTTCACTGAATTAGGTAATTTATTTACCTAGTTAGGTAGGTCTATTTGACAATTATTCCAATGTATTTTATCTTCATTTTTCATGTATCTTCTCTAGCCCTACAGATAGAATTGTATATACTGTGTATGGTCTCACAGTGACATCTCCACATAAATGAGAAATAATTCCATTTTACTTGGATTGCAGTTTTCCCTAAATGTTTGTCTGTTTTCCTCTAGGATGTTTGGAAATTGATCTTACTGAGTATGAAATAAAATAGGTTTTGTTCACTTTAGCCAAGCTATTCATTAACATTGTTGCACATAAGCTAAATTTGTGCCTGCTGATGTTCTAGCTATGTCAAGTCTTGTCTGTCAGTGCGCGTTAAGTTTAAAAGGTAAACTTATTTGATATACTACATTCCAGAAGAATCTCTTGAACTTGTTTTTGAAGAGAAAAAATACGTGCTCAGCATATTTTTACTACATTTCTGCTTCAGAGCATAATTTTGAAATGAGAACTCCCTTTCATCTATGAAAGAAATTTAATTGCAAGCCACGGCAGAAATACATAGCACAAAAAATGACGCATATATTTGGAGATCCAACTTGAAACCACAGAAACCCCAAAAACAAAGAGTTGGAGACAAAGTTAAAAGAAAGACAAACAAATAAACAATCCTATCCTTATAAAACTTTGTTTTGATTTATGCCTTCCAGAAAGTGACAATATAAAAATTCTGGGACATGAGACATTTTGCTAGACTTAACTCCCACTGAGGTCAAAGAAAAGGCTCACACTATCTTCAGTAAGCTTTACAGAAAGAAAGCCATTGCCTGTGTAAAGTCAGTGATAGTAGTGGAAAAGGAAACATATATTTAAAAATATAAGCAAGCATTGTGAACTGTGATGCTTTCACCTTTGTTTCTCAAAATAGCTCATGATGTTCACAGAATGACTTGGATTGTAATGGACCTTAAAAATCATCTGGTTCCAACCTCCTTCACGTGAGTAGGAACATATTCCACCAGATATAATTGGTCAGAACTCCATCCAGCCTCTCACTCATTTTATTAGACTTAAGAGTTTCAATTCCAATTATATTGTATTACATTGCGTTATCTTGCATTCTGCTATTATATTTAGTAAATTAATTTCCTCCCTTAGCTTGTTGCCATTGCTTTGTTTTTTTATGCCCATTTCCCCATCTTTTCCTGACCCCCTTTCCCCTTTCCTGGGGTGTGGGTCTATGTGTCCCTCTGCCCCATTAGTCACAGAACTAGGCTGAATCACGCTAGAACCATGACATCTAGCTACACTTCTTTTGATGCAGCCCAGGATACACTTGGCTTTCTGGGCTGCAAGTGCTCATTTTTGGGCTCACATTCAGTTTTTCCTCCACCAACACCTTCAAGTCCTTCCCCTCAGGGCAGTTCTCAGTGCATTCTCCACTCAGCCTGTTTTCATCTTTGGGTTTGCCTTGACTCAGGTGTAGGACCTTGCTCTTACTTTTATTGAAGTTCGTGAAGTTTTTGTGGGCCTACCGCTTAAGCCTGTCAAGTGATGGCATCCCTTCCCTCCAGTAGGTTGACAACATCACTCACCATGTGTCATCTGCAAACTTGCTGGGAGTGCAATCAATCCCACTGTCCATGTTTCAAAAAAAGTTTTAAACTTTAATAGTCCCTTTAAGGAATACCATTCTTCACTGGTCTTCACCTGGACATTGAGCTGTTGACCACAACTCTTTGCAACCATCCAGACATCTCCTTATCCACAAAGTAACGCATCCATCACATCCATGTCTTTCCAATTTAGAGACAGGAATGCTGTGTGGGACAGTATAAAATTCTTTGCGTAAGTCCAGCGTGATCATCAAATCACAGAATTGTTAATGTTGGAAAAGACCTGTAAGATTACCTAGTCCAACAGTCCACCTACCATCAATACTGCCCAATGAATCATGTCCCTCAGTGCCACATCTATACTGTTTTTGAACACCTCCAGGGACAGTGACTCCACCATCTCCCTAGGCAGCCTCTTGCAATGCTTGACCACTATTTTGGAAACACATTTTTTTCTAATATACAATCTGATTCTCTTCTGGTGCAAAAATCATCTCTTTGTTTTCCATGCTCCTTAGTATAGTTTTCAGGAGGATCTGCTCCATTGTTTTGCAGGGCACAGAAGTGAGATCAACTGGTCTGCAGTTCTACAGGTGGCCCTTTTTTCTGTCTTTGGAGTTATGTTTCCCCTTTTCCAATCAATGGGAACTTTACTGGACTGTCATCTTCTCAAATATGATGGACGATCGCTTAACAGTTTAATCTGCCAGTTCTCTCAGAACCCTAGGATGCATCTCATCAGGTTTCTGGGACTTGTGCACGTTCATATTATCATACACCATAAAACTGTGAATCTGCAAAAGTTAAGCATGTTTCAGATGGTAATTTTAATTCTCATCTGTCTTCAACAAATGTAGCAGATAGTGGGAAAAGTATTGTGAAATGTGTTTTTTTGTGCCACGGAGTTGTATTTTCACACAAGATTATAGCGTGTGTATATTATTTACAGAGGACATGGTGGATCACCTGTCAGGTTAGCATAGTGTTGTGTAGCTGTTAATCCTTT
>PPHD01004435.1:2245-28571 GCA_002909625.1 Bambusicola thoracicus | reverse complement strand
AGCCAGTGCTTCACCCAGCAGAGCGTACACCCATTCAGACCATGGGCAGCCAGCTTCTCCACGAGAATGTTATGGGGGACAGTGTCAAAGGCCTTACTGAAGTCCAGGTAGACCATATTGACTGCCTGGCCCTCATCCTCTAAGTGGGTCACCTTGTCATAGAATGAGATTAGGTTGTCAGTCAGTTCTGGAGCAGGCAGTTCAGAGGCCAAGATATCATTGAACAGCTACTCTGAAAAGATGTGTGACTTATTTTTTTAACCCTTTATATGGTTTTATTCTATATTCTCCTTTGTATTTGAAGCCTTGGCAAAGGTAAAGGCATTACCCTGTCACCTCAAACAAACGAAAATCAAACAACTAAAACCCCGGGAGACTTGCACCTGACCTTTAGTGATGTGGTCCTGGACAAAATACATTGATATCTTTCCAGTTTCGTAGTGCTTTATGGTGTGTACTTCAAAATGAATCAGTATTTTTCATTACACATTTTGCTGCTGCCACCATTAAAAAACAAAAGGGCGAACCTGTAATGTTGCTGAGTGCAATGCTGTTACCAGATATCAGCTGGACAACTTGGTGTTAGGTACCATGTTTTCTTGAAGATTTTGGTAGGATAGAGCACTGAAGCAAACAAAGCAACCACTGGAAACTGGAAGACAGGTCATGTGAAGTGAGTGAAGGGCACTGATTACTTAAAGCTAGACAGGTCCTTAGGAGAGGAAAAAAATAGGAGCTGAAGGCCCTTGTTAAAGAGAGAGGTGGTGTGAAAAGGTCTTGAGATTATTCTGAGACCAAATATGTCTCAAGCATCCTGTAACAGTACCATACTATGCTTTGAATTTGCTATGTGATCTAATCGCTTTTGTTTCTGAACAAAGGTCCAGCAAGGCCTTTAAAATAACTTGTCAACTATTCTGAGTTGGATAAATATTTGATGACATGAAGTCCTGTGGGCATTGCAATAATTATACAAATTGTAATGCCAATCCTTGGTATCAATAAGGCCTTTGGAGAAAATAGCATTATGTACTTCTCTCCCAGAGAATAATAACAATATTAACGCAGTGGTGACAGTTGGCAGCCTATGTTCACTTGGCAATTGGAATTGCAAAGAAGCATAGAAAGCACACATTTCTGGCTGTAGTTCTGCTTCTAGAGTAGGAAAAAGAATTTGGCATTTAATGATATGCAAAGTGTTGTTCCTGTTTGATTGTAGTATACTATACATGCCTTGGAGCATGACTTAAAGTAATTTAACAACTGGAATAACAGGCATTTGGGAAGAAACTAATTTCATACGAAAGCAGATCACAGACACTAGGCTTGTTCACAAAAATGTTACCTTGTCATGCTGTATGAAGTTGGATATCAAGCTAGCAAGATGATGTGGGGGGAGCATCCCTCAGTTCAGACTGGATGAGATCCACTTGACAAAATAACATAATTAACAAGATATTGCAGCTAACCTGCTTTACAAATCTGTAGTAAAGGTGGATTGTTTGTTTTTTTTTTCCTTAAAATTTCACTAAGAAGATGAGTTTGGACTCCTGCATAATTGAACACTCTCAAAAGATTATTTTAGGTTTTCTTCTTCCAGGTAACAATAAAAGCAGTGTAGCAAAGTGAATGGCCTTGTAAGGATAGCATGTATAGTATGGACTCTGCACTGCTTCATGACTGCCTGTTGCTGCCTGCTTTCTGGTTTTTATTAACTTGAAGAAGGATACATCTCACTTAATGAGAAGGGATTTTGGTTTTAGAGTCCATTTGTTTCTCAGCTGTTTTGCTGGTGGAGTTGTCAAATTGAATAATAGTCAATAACTGTTGTCCATATATACTGGAAACAGTTGAATGTGTCAGTGTGTTCAAATAGTTCAAAGTGAATGTGGAAGTACAGGAGGAAAAAAATAAACAGGAGTAGCAGCCTGTATTACTACCTCTCAATTTGTCATTCCCCTTGCCACAGCTGGATCTGCAGAGCTAATGGCTTAGAATTCAGCTCTCATGTCTTCATACTAGAATGGAGAATAGGGGCTGTAGGAGCTCTGGGCTTTTTATTTATTTATTTACTTATTGAATGTTTAAATTCTTTCATTTATGGCCCTTCCTTCCACTCTCTTTCCAAGATAGTCTGACGGTTCATTTCATGCCAGTAAAAGTGAGGAGGACATTGGAAGTGGTGTGGTGTTGTAGGACAGCTTGGATGGAGATGACTGTTGAAAATGTTAGTGCTGTTCTTGCTGTTGTCATCTGATTCAGGATCCTGCATTTGGGTGGTTACCAAAACTGACCTTTGTTTTGACACCTTTGGCACTAATTAAGGCAGAAATGCAAACTTTCCTTTTGATAGCATATATAAATCTAAACTCGTAGTCTTCCATATTCATTAAGACTGCCACAAGAGCACTGAGATTTTTGAAGTACTACTCTGAGCTCAACGTTATTTTTAAAATAGAAGTTATTTGCACTTCTTTAGCAGCTTTTCTTCAAGAAACTAATATTTTACCAGTTTTAAGTAGATTGTAATCTAGTGGTGAAGTAAGAAACTGATACAGCTCTTCTTGCTGTGAAAAAAATGGCATGGCAAAAATTGCTAAGTCCAACCTTTTGAGAAACAGCCTCAAATTTGTTCTACTTGTTCATGTACCTTCTGATGCAGCCCTATTATATAAATAGCTCTGAGATACATGTGTGTATGTATTTGAATACATACAGAATAACAATATGAAATAAGATTTATAAAAAGTAAATATAACCTAGCCATCAATCAGTCGATTTTACAATTCCTTGATATGTTTATACATGAGCAATACACCATAGATGTTGTATAATGACTGCTGTACATAGAGATAACTACTGTTTAGCAGCAAAAAAGTGTGATGACTGATGCAGTAATGATGTGTTAATTCAATAGTCCTTTTAAATGGAGTCTTAGGAAGTTGCATCCCATTTTTATGTCCTTGTAATGACTATCATTTCTCTCACTATGATGACTTTGTGTTGAGATGTTTTGCTTTTAAAAGCAAAACAAAACCGAAAAACTTAGGAAATGCAGAATTAAGATGGAAAGTGGTATTTTTTGACATTTCTGACGTTTCATATTCTGGAGCAGTAAGAGACAGGTGTTATATCCTATTCTGAGTTTTGTTACAGTTGCCATTTTTTGGTGAATATTAATTAAGTTCTAAGTGACACCTCTCCCGAAACACTAGAATTCACTGGTATAATGAAATTCATAGCAAAGCATGCCAATGCTCATCTGAGTCCTGTTTATCATATTCCCTTCAGTTAAATAAAAAAGATCATTTAGGAAATGTTTTAGGTGAAATTATAGATTAGTCTTCTACTTATTCATGCTTAAAATTGAGTTCCATTCCAATAAATTATGTATTTGGGGTGTGGGGGGGTCAGGCATGGTTTCTACTGTAGCTCTTGAAGATCATTGTGTATCAGTAAGTGATCCTTTTTTCTGCATTTTTAGCAACTAATCTCTGATCAAAGGAATACAAAAGCCTAAACATCAAAGGTGCTTCTTAAAGGTTTAAAAATCTCTGCTTTTTTCTGCATCAGAAGGCATGGGTGCTAGTTTCCAGGATACTGCATTTTATCTGTCTGGGGGGAAAAATCTTCAGTACTTAAACAATATCAGATCTGCTGGTAATTTTCATCTTTGTGTATTATATTGGCTTTTCCATGTCTTCAGCAGAGCCATCTGGATGATAGGCTGCAATAAAGGAGTGCATTGAATGTAATTACTATAATTCAGACCAAAAAAGTGTTATTTCACCAAAAATTAACATTGTTAAAATTCTACTATGACTTTCAATTACTGAAAAATGCAGCAAAGTTGACTAGAATGAAGCGTATCAAAACAAGGAAAGCAGAGAAACCCATAAAAAGAATGAAATGAACAAAGAAGTCTCATAAACATCAGTGGTTGAATTCTGGCCACCTCCCCTGTTGCTGGCAGTAGCTGAACGCTGTAGTGTCCATGGCATTGTGTCAGAATTTTGCAGGATGTTTTTTTCTTATTATTACTTAATGTGCAGGCCTTTTATTCATTACTGCTCCTTTATTCAGCAGTTTTACTATTATGGGGAAGTTCAAACTTATACATATTTTGGTATATTTATCAAAATTATAGGCAGGAACGTATGTGATAGCAGTGTGGCTGCATGCGTGCTTTTTGACATGTCAGTGAGGCCTGAAGTTGTGTATCCATTAAAGAAAAAAGTTCAAAAACAAATGGTGAGATTCTCAAGGCTTTTATCCTATTTAGGGAAAAGTTAAGTATTAGTTGTGTGGTATGTAAGTATGTGCTGTCTTAATCTCCAAAGGATCTCAGTGTATTCAGTCTGTGGTTTTTGGGTTTGTTTCTTTTTTCTTCAAGGGAAGTTCTTCTCAGGGTGAGAATCCCCTTTGGGGCAGAAAATACTTTCTATGAAACATAATGTTGTTTAGTTTGCCAACATGCTTTGCTGTGGTGCTGCCTCTCTGAAAGTATGATCAAACATCTACCATCCATGTAACAAAAATATTATTGTACCTAAACCACTTAAGAAGAACACTTGTTTCACGGGTCAGCTAAGCTCTTGGTTTGTAAGACTCTCTGATCTTATCTCCCTTCCTTTTTACACAGCCATGGGTGATCTCTGGGCTAGTTTCTTTGACTTTACTGCTCATTTTGAAATCTTCTCTTGCTCACATTCTACTGGACACAGTCTCGCATGTCCCATCCTATTCTGTTCCCTTTTTGCTTATTCTTCCTCTATCACCCAAAGCATCAGGTTTTTATTTCTTCAAGAGATTCTCCTTTGTATTGTGTTGCTGGGATTTGAATTTATTTTCATTTTGTTTTCATTCTCAGTTCCTTGTCATATGACCATGTGAGAAGTTCCTTTTCATAAGCATAAGAGCCATGGTTACTTCTAGCAAAGTTTGGCCACCTGTGGGTTTATAGCTTTTGGGGGCAATACCCTTTTGCTGTTTCTGTGTGTGGTAGTAAACTGCATGCAGGAGAACACTGTCTTAGAGCAGAACTGTGTGACAGGCTGCATATAAAAATATTAATTTAAGGAGGATAAAGTACTAATGATCAATAACTAGGGAGAGGATCTGCAGCCAAAAAATACTGACTAGGGGCCTATGACAGATTGCAATCCAATTGTATCAGCTATTGGCAAGAAACTGCTTCCTGTGCTTCTGACTGTAACTGTAGTTTGACCTGACTGTGCCAGGCATAGGGTTTTTAGGAGCGCTGTAGCATCCTCATAACAATCTATTGCAAAGGCACATAATTCTGTATGAAGAGGTTGCATGGCTCTTTCCTTTTAACTGCTGCTGACATTAAAGGTGGTGTTAAATCCTCCATTGATCTATATGGAACCTTAGCTGGACTAGCTCCAAATGCTTTTGAAAGTCCTGTTGGTTTTCCCTGCAGTATGATGATTTATCCACTCAATTCTAAAGGACAACTGCAATCCTTAATGGATGCCATTGGTATTTTCAAATGAGGTACCTTTTAAAATGTAGAAATAGCACTGAGAATAATTCCTATTAAAGTAAATGTTGAGTGTTAGGTTTCTGGTGGTTTTTTGTTGTTGTTGTTGGGGTTGTTTTTTTTTTTTGTTTTTTGTTTTTTGTTTTTCAGAAAAAAATACAGTTTTCCTCGGGGTCGATAAGAGATTGAAAAGTGTGGTTAATAATAAAAGCTGAAGTGGGAGTTACTTTAATAATGGGATGTCATGTGTAAGGCTATGAAATAAATAGTAATTATCGCATTTGAGAAACTACTCTGTTAGAATTTCTATTGCTCTTGACAGCTTCATCTGTACATCAAGCTCTTCTGGTTTATGCACTTTCTTGTTCTTAATGAGCAAACAAATGAAACAGGATTTCTTACCCTGATAGAAGGTGCTGATTTCAACAAAACCAAAACAAAAATAGATAAAAGAGCCACTACAGCAGACTGCGGGATTGTTTTGTGTTGATGCTTTTTTTTTTTTTTACAAAAAAAAAAAAAGATTAAAAACACAGCAATAGTTTCATTATTTACATTTTCCCTCTGCCTTCCGTATCGTTTATTTTTAAGGAGGTAGATCTTGCATATTCTGTGGTTCAAAGCAGTATTACAAGCAGTAATGAATTCAAAATAAACTGCAGTTTTTACTAAGAAATAGTAATGTCTCAGTTTATAAATCCAGAAATCCAATGTATCTAATTTAGAGGAGATTGAAAGAATGGTGTTTTGCTGCTCTCCTGTTGTCCTTCCAACCTTCCCATTGAGGAGGATTCCAACCATACTGAAGAACATTTTTTGAGTAACATGGTATGTTGTTAAAACTATAGAATTATTTTCAAGCACTCACCTGCAGCAAATAATCCAAGATGATGTTTGTCTTCATCCTTTTTGATGCTTTTTATCTAAATATCTATTTTTATTCACTTCTACTGGATGTTGTTCTTTGTACATTGTTGGAAGGAACACACTTTGAATCTTCCTAAGTAAAACATGTATTATCTTATCTAAAAGAGCTTTATCAGTAAGTCATAAGAACATGCTTCAAAATATACCTTGGTGCTGAATATCACGTACTTGGTTCCTTTAAGGAGTAAGATAAAACTAACTCCAGTAGCTACTGAAAGATAGGAGGTTTATCTTCTACACATCACCTCTGAGCCTTAGAGAGTGAGAGTATTTGTCAAGAAACAGGAAAGTAAGTCAAATAAAGCAAAATAAGCAGCAAAAATTAAATTGTTGAATCACACTGCATGGTCCCTTGGCAGAGTTTTGTTATGCTTTTTGTGGTGTTCTGCTATATGGGGCAACGTGTTCCTGTAACTAAGCCTGTGAGTTAGTATTGTTATGTGTAAAAGAGGATGCAGGATGCATACAGTATGCATGGGTTAGCGAAATTGAATCACTACACCAGGTGTGATTGAGGATATATATTTTCAGTAGAAGTTATTTCAGTGTTCTGGCTTCATTTGCAGTGATATTAATGACAAACCCACTGATTTTAACAATAGCAAGAAGCAGACCCTTTTACAGTCATGTCTGAATTTAGCCTTGTGTCTTTTTGGCAAGCTGTGATGCCAAGGAGGAAAGAGAAAAGTGCCTGTCCAACACGGCAACCTTCTTGCTATTAGAGGGAAACAAAAAATGGCATTGGGAGCAGTAGTACACAGCAGCAGCATTGTGTTTCCAGCTGTGTGTGCTCAGTGTGAGAGGCTGGGGAAGGACACTGCTTGGTGAGGGCCAGGCCTCCCGTGTGCTGTGGCTGTGGGCATCCTTTGCAGGCTGCCAATTCCAATGGGGCAGAACCAACTCAGCTTACTGCTTGGTAAGAACTTGAATGTGGAAGCAGTGTTGTATCATTCTAATGTGTTCATCGTTAAGTTTGATTACCCTGGAAATCATGATATTGGTATTGCCTGCAAGTGTTGCTAAAATGCTGCACGTTACCTTCTGGTGGCTAGTGTTTGTAAGCCTCTGATGAGTCCTGGAGTTGCTTTGGCAGCACTTATGTAGCAGCAGTATTGCTGAAGCCTCCACTTCCCTGGCAATCCCGTTACAGCCTGTGTCTGCTGCAGCAGAGCCCCTTTGGGGATAAAGGTACTGTGAGCTAAACTCCTAGTGCAAACCTATAAAGTGAGAGGTATTTTATTTCAACACCCAAAGCCTAAGTGCCAGTGTAGCAGGGCTGTGGCCGTGTGCAGCTGTAATCCAGCTGCAGCACCCAGCTGTTTGTTTGTCATCATGATACTGGCCCTTGGCTCCTGATTTAAGTGAGGTGCAGTCAGACGTTTGCAGGCTTGGGAATAGTGCTGTATGTCCCTTGTGCTGAGGAGGGGATCAGAACCAGGCAACACAGGTGGCATGAGCTTGAGAAACCCCAATTACACATCATTGGTGTGGCAGTTGAGCAGTAAGTCTCTAGAGAGAAAGCTATACCTGAAGCATGCAATCCAGTAGATAGAAGCTGAGGAATTTAAATCCAGTTCTTCTTGACTATTCAGAGGGAAATTGGGTAATTGTCCCTCTGTGGTACCTGCAATTTAAGGCTTCTCTGGTTTTCTGGTGGCCCTGTTGCACTTTTCCTACACTGGCATAGTATATTGTATGCAATCTGTTAGTTGTATTTCAAACAATTGAGAGTTTTAACCTATTTGATACATGTGTAAATCATTGTCTTTATGGCATTCCTATTTGTGATTATGATACAAAGGAACAACTGTAGTCAAGATGGTACAGATTACACACAAAGAATATAGAGCTGTAGGAGACGGATGCACTGCAGTAGTCCAGAAGAAATAATGTAGAATAAAAAGACCCCACCCTAAATTGACTGATGTAATCAATTTTTGTCATCCCTCCGCTTCTGTAAGGCAAAAATGAGAAAATCAAGGAGACAACTTGGCTGTGTTTTTGAAAAGAGAATGAATGTTAGATGATTATTCTTGGTATCATGTGTGCTGTTCTGACTTGTGCACAGGCTCACCTCTGTTGGATTTAGAAATTGTTCATAAAGGTAGAACTTTGAGATAATTGTGGGGCCGATATCTTGTGTTCATTTTGTGAGGGTACACAGTTGTACCCAAGTTACTGCACTTCAGTCATGTTATTAAATCTGCAAAATTTTCTACAAAAATAGTACCAGTAAGTGGTAGCAAAAGGCAGCACAGTAATTAGGAATATGCTGCCAATCTACGTAAACCATGTTATGTAGATAAGCCTGTGTCCTGGTGATCCATTCTGTTTGTATGTAGGCTTCTGCTCTGGCTCTTGTCTGTAGTAAAATGGATCACAGAGTGGGGGAAATCAGGCCATTGGCAGTAACAAATGTTGCACTGAAAGTTAGGACAGGCTTACATTTGAGATATATACCTCCAGCTAGCATGGATGCATCTGAATTTGGATATAAAAGTTATATTTGTGCTATAAAAGCCAAACGCACTCTTGCCTCAAAGTACAGATTTGTTCCAACAAAGATTAGCTGTCATCCTTAACTTACTGAATGCTCAGTGGTGATCTTTCTTCAGAACTCAAAAGTAAAGTGAGGTTTTGGTTCTTGTGTCACAGAGCTGTTCATTGTCTCAGAACAGCTATGTTCTCTGCAGTGCTGTCCACACTGTGCAGGGCACACAACAACCTTAATTGCAGTGAGAAGGCACTTGCTTTACACGTGTCTCCTTTCAGTTTTTCCCAAGCAATGAAGACAACTTTCTGTAGCATGCCTGTTTATTTTTGGTTAATGTAATGAGTGTTCTTTACTTCAGTCTTTTTAAAAAGAAAAAGCCCACCCTTATGTGGTGGTGCTATACAGTGCTGCAGAGCTCAAACACATAGGAGTTGGTGTGTGTTTGAAGTGTAAGGGCTAGATTTTGCTTTCAAAAATTAACATTCGTAGCTATAATTCTTATTTACCAGTATCCTACTGTGATGAGAATAGCATTAACATACTACATAGCTTCAACTAAGCTAGATTTCCATTTTGTAATTGCATTTTTTTATTTCTGCATGAATTTTTCTGTCCCTCACTGTGAAAATGCTTTGTATTATACAATGATGTTTTAAAAGCCCCAAACTGATCTGGATTTGCAGTACATAATTTCAAGTCATTTTTATGTATATTAACACTAAATCATGTTTTTGATTTCCATAAATGACCCGCATAACGTGTCAAACTTCTTCCAGGTTTTAAACAGTCCTAGGTTTTGATGAACAAAATTGATAGGTATGAGATGAACAAAATAATACAGATGACATATAATGTAAGGCTTGATCAAAAATTGTGAACTTGTCAGATGGTCTGTGGAAAATGGATTATTTTCTAGAAGTTTGAGATATGGCTGAAATGCATGCTGGCCATTATTAGAAGCCTTTAATTTTTAACACTGATGCCATTAGACAAGTGATAATCACCAGTTTTAATTTCTACAGAATTGTACAGAATTGGTAAATGCTTTATATAATTTAATAAGAGAAAACCCGTAGAGAAAAGAACTCATATCCTTGTCAACTAAGTTTGTCTAACCTGACAGCTAGGTGTTATTAATACATGAAATAAAATGGCAGTTTTCCTGGTTTTGTGGTATATTTCAGAATTCATTATATTTACATTCAAAAAAAATTTATATTCAATTCTGTGAACGTATTTTAGCAATACACAGACTGCAGTACTTTGAGTGTTCTTCTATATTTTGTTCTGATTTCATACCAGTCTTGTTCCTTATTTGCTCAGTTGTTGAGATCTCTGGTGGATTTTGTGAGTAGATCATAGGCTCTTCTCTTGTCTTTTTCTGCTGGTTAGTAATAAAACATAGTATGTATTACAAATGTAACCTAGATTACTGTTTAGCTATGTATATTTTTCATACCCTTTAAGGTTCTGTGTGTGCTTTTGTTTTTGCAAAGGATTATAAAGCACAAGTTAGTTTAAAAACTGTTCTGCTAAAAAAAATAAAAAGGAAGCAAAGCAAAACAAAGAAAGAACCCAAACATAGATGTCTTTCATCACGTTCTATTCCAAGAAAAACCTGGTTTCATCAAGAAAAAGCTTTGTAGCAAACAGGCAATCTTACAAAACCATACTGCGTTCAGCAGGACTCACTGAACCACAGTAAGCATCCGATTTCCTAGCTGTCAGCACGGCACCCTTCTCGTGGTCTGTGTTCTGCAGGCAGCTGTCCATGAGGCAGTGTGGAGCTGAGGTCAGGGATCTTGCTCAGTGTTAGATTATTCTGGAGATGAAATCCCTAATGAAATCACAAAGTCAGTGGCACAGGACTGATTAGACAAAGTAGAAAAGCCAACTGGCAAAGGGCAGTGGAGAACCTGTGGTCTGTAGGCCATGCCTCCCTGCTCCCTTTTGGAGCAGCTGGATGAAATTGATATTCTCTGGGACTTAACATACAAATTTTAATGTTACGTGTAGGATTCCAAAAACAAGATGTTTTCAAAGAGCTTCGAGTTGCATGTTGTTTTTTTAAAGTTTTCTATGACTCTACCTTATCTCAGAGCAGCTTGTTATATCTGCAGCTGTACAGAAAAGAGGATGCTTAATGAACACTACCAATCACACTTCCATGGACTTTAATTTGCTACTTGGGAATCTGACCCAATATTCTAGAAGGTAAAACATGTTCAGCATTTTTTGGTTTGGACTAACTATGTGTAAGGATCGTTGTGTAGAGGCAGAAAAGAACAGGTTATATCTATTTGTAAGTTAAAAGCTAATGTTTTGCATTTTAACAGGGAAGGAAAGGAACAGTGGCAGTAAAAACACATCTGCCAGCGCAGCGCCTGGTGGCGAAAGCTCTCTCTTGTTAGTGTGATGACAGTATCCAGATGTCACACAGTTAGGGGTACTTGCTGAAATCCTTTTGAAGTATGAACGCCTGTGACCGTCAAAAGTGATAAATATTAGATAATAAAATACAGTCCTGGTAGGTGTACTGTATAACCACCATAGTTACCAAAAAATTACAGTCAAATTGCTCACATTTTCTGTCAAAACATTTCCTTCTATCTGCTTATTCCTGCTTTTACAGTACTTTTCCCTGGGCTGAATCTTCAAGGGCCTCTTGATCCGTGTTCTCTGTAGGTATTATCTATATCTAATATATAGTGTTGCATCATTTCCAGGGGTGTTCTTTGTTTTAGACTGAAATTCTGTAATACTGAAGTTGAAATGTATAGGACTTGAGATCTGGTTAACCACTGGGGCTTTGGAGTGGTTTTCTGTGCATTTGAGCACTTGCTTGGTGCAGTACTGCCTCACTGCAAACGAAGCAATAATATGCAATGAACACATAATCATGAGCTGTGCTTAAGCATGAACATTTGAAGTATCATTCTGTGGTCTTTGTTTTCCTCGGTTACAGTGACTTTGAAATAAAGTTTTAGACTTTTGAGGAAGCAGATCCAGCAACGACTTTACTCACTTGAGCTTGGTGTGTCGCCTCACCTAAAGCACATACACAAAAAAGTAACACCCAACCATTCCAAGCTCATCTGCTTTGCAGTAGAGCATAGAAGTTTAACCACTTACATTGTCCCCTCTTCTAGGGAGCTGGCAGGTGCTACTCCTGACTTCAAAATATCTTGCTTTCTCTGTGCAGCTTTAAAGCCACTTCCAACTCCTGCTGCTCCCCAAAATAAAGATGGGTGGCAAAATATTATCATATTGCCATAGAATAAGAATATTGTTTTTTGTAGCCACACTGCTGTCAAATATGACTTTACCTATTTCCACTTCGGAAAGAATATTAAGATATTCTTTGAGTATCTGTTTATAAAGTAGAGACAGATGCAATTCTGTATTTCAGGGAAAATAATAATTATGCTTTTAGTTTTTGAATAAAAATTAAATTGCAGAGGTCTTTGTTATATCAAAATCTACTGTTTCTATTTGCATCTGTACTGACCTCTGGGGTTGTTTTGTTCTGCTTCTCAGGGGATTGTCTCCACTACTATTTTGGCTGAACTCCAGGTTTGGATGACAATTTCAAGGTTACATTTTTTTTTTTTCCTTTAAGCAGAGATGGGGGAGATCAATCCTAATCTACAGACTGAATCACAAATGCTGAAGTGCCAAAGGCTTGACCCTCAGAAGTGCTGAGTACTCTGTGCTTGTAGGCTACCATGTGGCAGTCCAGCATCAGACTTAATGTCATTATCCCCTGCTTTGCCCTGAGAACTGTTGTGGTCTTATCTTGCTTTTTTCCAATTTATATCAATATCATTAAGTAAAGTGGTTAGCAGTGTTTGATTTTTCTTCATTCTTGCAGGTAATATTCAGTACTTACTGCATGTTCTTCTTGCTTTAATTATTTTTCACAAGTCTTTTTTAGTCTTGCATCTTGTTTTCTGTGTTTCCTCAGAAATGTAAGAGGTATAGGCCACCTGACTGGTTCAGTCAGCAGCATCTCTTTTTAGGTACTGGCCTGTGGTCTTTAACAGACTCGAGACAAAGCTAAATCATGAAAGGCATGACTGTTACAATGTTGTCAGCAAAGAGAAACATAAAATAATTTGTTTCTCTCCATCATATCAGTTCTGAACATTTTTTTCCTAATGTTCTCTTACATAAAGGTATCCTCTCATACCCTGATGCTCTGTGACCTTTAGCAGTGCCAAAAGGAAGCTCAGTATGGGTGACAGTAGGGAGATACCAGCAGACTTCAGAGCCTGAGTCAAAACATCCAAGCACAGCCTTCTTCTGGAATGATTGAAATCCTATTTTTGGAGAAGATAATATCATAACCTTTTAATTTTCCTTTCTCTTTTTTTCTTGGTGACAGATGGACAAGCCTAGAGAATGAAGTTGTCTATTCATAGAGCAGGTTCAGTGTGGGCAGCAACACCGATTGCTTCTCATGTTAACCTGCCAGCATTTCTCAAACCTGACCTCAGGAGGCTGCTCCTGAGAATGAGTTCAGCCACCAGTCCAGAGTCCTTCTCTCTGTTGAGGCTGCCAAGATGACTAATGTTCAGTGCTAGTGCAAAAGTGGTTATGTAAAGCGTGATCTGCTAGCATTTGCGTTGATCACTGAACTTCTGAGTTGTTCATAGCTTTCAGTTTCTAACAACTACCTCATTTCGTAGCCCCACACACAGCCAGTTCTTTCTGTTGTCTCCAACCTGCTGTGTTCATAACTACTGCTGCACATCAGATGCTGCAGCTAAAATCTTGTAGCAGAACATCAGCCTGCTCTGATACACAATTATTTTCACTATTGCCATTGTAGTAAAACAAATTGACAAGAAAATGTGAAATTAGTAAGAAAGTTCTCTTTTATTTAATGTGTATTTACTATATACAGTAGACAGTAACACAGTTTAAGAAAAACTGCCAAAGATTAATCTTCTGAGTTTATCTTTTTACCCATTTCTAAATCATTTCCTCAGTGGTGCTGTCACAATCATCTACATTTATTGTATGCGAAAGATACCACCTTCTTATTGAGCAGGTATTAATCATACAGCTAGCAGAACTGCTGCTTCTGAGTGGTTTATAAAAGAATTTGGGGCCCTTGCAGCAAGGACACAAGAGAATGTCCATGTTCACAAGGAGGATGACTCTGCTGTCCCTGATCCTGCTTACGGGGATTGTCATCCATGGGCTTGGAGAATGATTAGCTGTAAAGAATGTCCAGAACCATGCTAGGATAATATCCATTAATTTCCTGCAAGAGAAAACCCTAAAGGAATATTCAAGATGACTTAAGAGGATATTACTATTAATTTGAATGATATTATATTTATACTTATTTAGAATCCTCAGCTTCTAAATATTCTTAGCTTTTGCTCTGAGCTCACACAAACCTACTAAGTCAAAGTATCATTCTAGGCTAGAAAGCCATCAGTCAACAGTGCGCAGTGTTTATCAGACATGGCAGTTCCAAAAGTATCATTCATACTAATACAGTGGGGAGTGCACTGCAGCTTTTAATACCTCATCTAAAAGAAAACCACAGTAAATCGCACTTTGCCTAGCTAAGAAGGAGGATGAGAATCATGCGCTCTAAGGTTTCCCAAGGATGAGCACAATTTATATCTGTTCAGTGTTACTTGAGTTTATATTTGCTTATGGATCACTCTAGTTATTCCTTTAGGAAACAAAGCATTATACTGTCAGTCTTCAAAAATATGTATTGTTAACATTAGCTTTACTTTGCATTAAACATTTAAATTATATATGAGACAACTTAGTGAGGGTGTGCAGTGAACTGTTGTGTGGAGACTAAAAGTCTGTCTGAAGGCACTTTAACAGAAAGCTTTATGTGAAAACCATACACTCATCTAAACATGTCTGGGCTGAACTATAAAAAGCAAGTGGTAAATCCTATCTTATTCAATGACAGCAGTTGCTGGCTTTTCAGAAGTGATCTTACAATATACTGAGCACTTGTAAGTCTCTACAGTATAAGCAGTCTATATGTGCATTTGTGTACTCATGCCCCTATATGTGCTTTTGTGTTATGGCAGTTACAAGGCTAGTGCTTGGGAGGGGAAAAAGCGTGGGGTATGCTGCTGAGAATCTTCTGCTTTAGCTGAAGTCAAAGGGAAAGGCAGAATCACCATGGGAAAACATCTTCAATGCAATATTTCCATCATTCTTTTCTGTACTGACGGTATCTTCACTCTTCCAGCTTAACCAATGTAGAGGCTAGATGTGGAGCCTTTTATGTGCTGGTGTGTATAGCTGAAACACATTCCCAGGTGAAATTTTAGTAGCATGATGATAAACACTTGCCAGGGGGGTTTCAATGTTGGCTTAACTATGTTGGTTTGTATGTATGTTAAGGAAGACTTCTATACCTTGTATTTCAGCAGCGATCCATTTTACCCATCATAGATGCTGTATTCCTTATTTGTTGTACAGATGAACCTTTTTAATCTTAAGTACTATGTAACTTGTTGATTCTTTAGACAGTTGGAAACAGGCGCCTTATTTGTGAAAACTTTAAAGCAAAGCTAAATAACTCTTAAAAAAATAAGCAGTATCTCTAATAGAAGCCTTCTTATTATGTCTGCTGCTTCTTGAATCTTAGTTAAATAAAGTAGTATAATATGGTGCTGCTCAAAAAAGAGAAACTACTCATTTTTATAGCTATTCCAAGTAATGTCATGCCTTATTTTCAGGAAGATAATGAAGTGGAGGTTCAGTGCTTGTTTGCTTTTTAACCCTGTTTTTCACTTGTTCATTGAAAGGAAAAAAAAAAAAAAAAAACTAACAACTGTAACAATGTGACGTGACTGGCAGCTATACCTACTGAAAGATGTCTACAGCTGTTTATATTTGCAGTACCATGCATGTTAATTAAAAGACTTTGTATCTCCAGTGCACTTGGAGCTGCCAGATTGAAATAAATGTTACTTGGTTTTAGATGACAGTTGTCCAATGTGTAAACAAGAACCAGACTTAGTTCACTGTTTGTTTTGGTAGCTTGCAGAATACTCTTTTAGTAAAATTTGATTCCTATGATTCTTTAATATTCTGTATGCTATTTGCACTGAATAATGGCAGTACTCCTGTGAGCAACCCTATGCATCTGTCTACCAGCAAATAACATTTCTGTAATTACAGTATGGATGATGACAGATATGTGAGTGGGAAATGGTGAGGGATAGTGGGAAGACAATTGTAGCAACAAAACACATAATCTACAGAAGACAAGTCAAAAGAATATTACAAAAATAAACAGAGTTTGTGGGGATGAAATCAGAAACAGCATTACTCTAGTAAACAGAAAAGAATGTCTTAGCTGGAAAAAAGCAAAACAGCTTCATGGATAGCACCTCATATTTGTGCGATTGTAAACGAAGAGAATTTCCACTAAAAGACCATTGCATTGTAGCCTTACTGTGATAAATCTGTAATGTTGATGAGGTAGATTTGATTTGTTCGTTTGCAGTTGATTTTAATCATTGTTTCTGCAAATACATAGAGAGCATAGTTTTTCAGATGAAAGCTGAAGCATGCAGACTACCTGGGTACGCAGTATAGACAAAACACAAAGAACAGTGCGCTCAAGAGAGAAATGCTATATCGAAATGCTATAATTGTAGGAAGACAGCAAAAGTTATGGAGTTGTGCTGGAGAAAAAAAAAATTCTTCCAGGACATTTGGCTTGTCTGGTGTGAGTTGAATAATTGCCTGGTGTTTGGTTTCATTCTCACTGCAACTTCTTAGGTTTTGTCTCTTGAAGAACAATAGTAATTTCTTGAGGAAATAAGCTGAGATGAACTATTGTAAAGAAAAGGACTTGTGACATGGGCACAAGGATATTGGAGTCAGCTGTATTCCATGCAAAGCCTTTGTCTTTCAGTTTTTGCAAACAGAATGACCCTTTCTGTATCTTTCAAGATGCTGACTTCACTGAAGGTTTCCTTATTTCCTACTGTTGCTTTTACACCTCCTATTTGTCTACAATAGTAAGGGAGCACTTACCCATGCAGAATAGAAGCTGGTGTTTGAATGGTGTCCTCTATAACCTTTTTGTAGTGTTATATGGTAAGTGGAAGACTAGAAACTTAAGTGATGAGTTTGACATGTATTATTTTAAGTCATTATTCTGGATAGAGCCAAGCTAGTCTTATAAAATTGAGGCATTATTGGAGGGAAGAGAGAAGCTTGAAGCTGCAGCCCCCACCAGCCCATCCAGACCAGGAGTTGAGGCTTGAAGAAGTATAGGCTGTTCTGTCCTGAAATCTGACCTTGACTTAAAGAGATGTGTCTCCCTTCTTCTATAATTGCATGGATATCAACAAAGAAAGCTCTGCTGCCTTTTGTTCCGATCTTAAAGGCGTTTTACTAAAGTAATAGATTAGAAAAAGAAATATGTTAAATAAAAACAACATTTATTAGAGGACATAATTTTAAATATTTTATGATATAATTAAGTCTTATTAATGTAATGGTCTTTATTCTTCAGCTTAAAAATTCACAAGGTTAATTTCCCTTTCATGTTTATTATGCAATGTTTGCCACAATTATTTGTTATATATTCTTGTAAATAATAGATGAATATTAGAGGTTTTAATTTAAATAAAAATATGGGTCGCTTTTTACCAGTGTTACTCCAGTATTAAGCTAGAATTAGTGGAATTAACAAAACAGTGTATCAGGTCCTGCTATTTCTTAGTTCTGCCACAACTGGCTTATTCGACTTGAGTAATTCATGAACAACGCTGCCTTCTGCTATTGTCTCTTTATTTAAAGTGACCTGCAAAGAGGCAGAGAATCAACAAATAAAGGAAGTACTGGCCAAATTATTTTCTTGTTGCTTCCTGTGGGAGACATTCTGAGGCTGAAGTGCTAGAAATATACTTATTTGCTCAATTTTATTATTACTTGGCAATAAAAACCACATACCAATGATCCAAAATGACTGTAGAATACTTATTTCAGGAGGTATTTACTCGATTCCCTAAATTACTGGAATTAAAACTAGTTCTTTTCAGTAAAATGATTCCTTCTCTATGTGCTCTTCTGCTTTTTTAGCTACTTACTGAAAAAGAAAAGTACTTCAGCATTAAGTCCCGGGGATTTGAATGATTTATTTTCTCCTTCATTAGTGATATTTGTTGCATATGCATCAGGAAATATTTTTTTAGGGGAAATGGATGTTTTATTTGACCACAGCATTGCTACTTAATCTTTTTAAGATCAATTTGCCAAATTATGATGTCAGTAGTTGTTAAAAAAAAAAAAAAATCACTTTATGAGCAATATGCTGACTTACCTTCATAATTCTATAAGGAAACAGAGCAACTCTCTGGAGGACTACTCTCAGAAGTAAGCATATACTTACAATCTCCCTGCATTCAAAATGCAAAAACATATATGGTTTGGACTAGCAGTCCAATTTCAGCTTCAGATCACATTAGATTTGGGCTCACAGTGTATGCAAAACTTCCTATCTGGGAGTTTCTTCAGCACCTGGCATGTTACTTTTTTTTTTTCACTTCTGCTTTTGTTAGTAACCACACCTGCCTCTAATTTCATTTAACTGCTACCACTTACTACCTTCATGTAGACCCAAAATGTGATTTCTACTCTAATTAAGGGAGGTATCTTTATGATGAGTTGGTCTAGACCTGGAGATCTCCTGTTCAGAACAGAAGGAACAGTGCTGCCAATTTTTTGAAACCTATCCAATTTACAGCAAGGAAATATTCTTGCCAGTGACTGGTTTTTTATTTCTGCTGTTTCCTTTTGTTATGTTTTAGAAGTAGTAGCCATAGCAGGCACGTTCTGCTGCTGCTGTAGTAACTGCTCATCCATGTATTTCTGCAAAGATGAGATGAATGAAGTCTGTATTAACTTCATACAAATCTGATGGAAATGAATGCAGTTTGTGTTCTTAAACCACTCTCAAGAACCACGTAGTCTCTACTAAGATATACATTAGGTCTTTACTTGTTCCAAAGTCTGAAAGTGACTTTACTGGTCTTGTTAATGGAATAAATGTAGTTGTTTTCATTACTACCATCACGCCTGGTTTCAGTGCTGGCCATAAGGTAAATTAAAACAGGCCACTAAGTGTGCCAAGCATACTGGCATGCTGCGTTGTTTAGCTTTCTATTGTATTAGTCTCATAGGTATGCCAAAACTGTGTTAGCAAACAGTTAACTATTCCTCATGCATTCCGTAGAGAATTTGCAAAAAGAAGACATTCAAGAGAGGCAACATGCTAAGCAAAGTAGTCTGAGCTTTTTGAACTGGAAACAATCCTGTTTGCTTTTCTCAGTCCCTCACTTGGAAACCACAGCTCAAGCTCAGACACAGGGGTGATAACTCTGTCTGATGATAACGTTAAGTCCTACTGATTTTGGAACTTTCAAAAGATTCAATTCTCTCACCTGGTAGCATATCGCTTATACATGCAAGCATTTTGTTTCTCCAGGGATCCACCCATCCTTTTTACATCAGCTCTCAGAAGTCCATTAAAAATCTGTTTTATTTAGAGAGCTTAAGCTTGCTATTATCATGGAATTTTATGGTAAATCCTCCTTGAAAGTGAACAGTTGGCACTGAAGTCGGACCACACTGAAATCAGAAAATACTTCTTACTTCAGTGGTTTCCCCCAGAATTAACTTGTACAGTAGAGAAAAGAAGAGGGTACCTCACGTATTAAGTCTGTTTTTGGGGGTTTGTTTTTGTTTGTTTGTTTTGTCTGATGTTTTTTGTTTGTTTGTTTGTTTTTTTAATACAGGGGAGCTACCTAGAAATACAATTAGATAAGTGAAATTACCTTAGCAGGTACTTTTATACTTTTTCTCTCAAGTCATCTTAACATCCTCTCTCCTCCTGTCCTCCTTGTCTTCTTTTAGTTGTCAGGCATCCTTCTCCCCTGTCCTGCTGATGTGGCAGTTACACAGCTAAAACTGCTTGGCTGCACACGTTGCCTCCTGCAGCGAGAAAGCAGCACTGTACAGAACTTCTGTTGCTGACAGGCGTGACACAGTTTGTCCAGCCAGGGAACTGCAACGTTTCCACCAAGCACATCAGTGTTGCAGAAGGGCAGAGCAATGACACTGTTAGGAAGAGATGAGAACACACAAAACTTGTTATATGTTTCAGCAATTTTTGTTTGGATTGATGTAGAATGACTTATGCTGTAAAATGGTGACCTAAAGTTCTCTCATTCTGGCCTTATTCAGCCACTTGCCAATGAAGAATGGGATATATGCATCTATAAAGAAGTACTTCAATTTCTCACAAATTAGCAGATGTATTTTTAGTGGATAATTTGTTTGCCAAGAATAGCTAAGAATAACTTTTGGAGGTAGGATTATCAGTGGTGTCCAGCAGTGGGCAAAAAAAAAAAAGGTATAGATGCATAATTAGGGGATTTGTATTAAATCTGGTTGTAGGGTCATATTTTGCTGATGAATATGTTAATTTCCTGTTTTGATTCTGATAACACTGAAAGCTGTTTGTATATCAACAACACTTGCACAATGGACAGAAGAATTATCAAGCTGAATTTATATAATACCTACAAGAACAAAAAATTAACAGTAAAGGCAGTGATTTGATTTCTCACAGAGGAGATAATTCATCTATGTCCACACAATTAATGCAGTGAACATTTAATTTCTTTGAGGGAAAAATGAAGCAGTATCACACATTTCTTTGGTATTTAGAAGAATGTTAGCAAAGAGGAGAAAAAAAAGGAATAATTGTAACCTGCTTAGTTACTGCACACTAGAGGGCACTTGAGGTAGAGCAAAAAATGTTTCCAGAGCTACCGAAACTGATCCAGTTACCTGTATTGGCAAAGCATACTGAAAACTAAAAGCAAAGACTAGCCATTAAAATTGCATTCAGAACATGACTATACAAAAGCACTTCATTGATCATCTTTCTTGATATAAATTTTGTTTTGTCTTTTCTCTTAGTATTTGATAGATCTATTTTTTTCTAATATTCAACTTGATAGCAATTGATAAAAATTGCAAATAGTACCCAAGGAATCGTTCAACTTGATAATGTATTGTTATTTTGGTGCACTCCATAATATCATTGGTGTGTACAGCACGCAAATTAGTAGCTAGGGGATTTATATTTTAAAACCTTTAGACAATGAAGGGGTCTCAGAACTAGCTGTGTTTTATTTTACTAAGTGGAGTAATTTGGGGATGAGAGAAGTATTACAGCCATTGTGTTAAGGACGTGAAGGCCCTACTGCTGCTGTTGGGTTAAACCTTTGTTTCTCTTCTCCAGTCCATGGTCTGGAAGTGGAATTTGCATGGATATAATTCATCTGACCAATCAAGGCAAAAGAAACTTAGTCACAATCAATGCATTTATTTCATGAAGTGTGTAACAAGGGAATGGACTTTGATTATACGTTTGACAGAAGACTGCACTGGTAAGTAGAAATTTTTACGTGATTGAGAATAATTTTTACCACATATGTGTGGGTGTTGCTGATATATGATCTTTTCCTTCTTCTGTGGGGTTTTTCAAGCTTTCGATTTTACCTTTCTGTTTTACCATTGGATATTCAACAATTTTTCACTTCTGTTAAGGCATAGAAGGCACTCCACTGCAAATTCCTCATGTAAGATTCTGCTTCTAGTTATTCTTAGTTAAAATGAAACCATGAATTGCTATCAATACAAATTTAGACAACAACAGAACAACACAAAACCTACCCCAAACCATACATCTTCTCTTATGAGCCACTTATACAATTTCCTTTGTTTTAATCTTATACCATCAATTGTAAACATTATGTAGTAGAACTTCTATGTCTGCAGTGGCTTCAGAAACACAGGAGATCTTTATTTTTCATGATAACCAATTTGTGATAACTGTATACGAGCAGGCTTTAAAAGTGGCAAGAGAGTGATAAGAACCAATATTCTAAAGGTAATTACGTATCTGTACTGGCATAGTGAACTGATAAGTGCATATCTTACTCAGAAATGCTCTGGACTTATTTCTTTCTTGGTTTATGGGGTGTGAATTCTAGCTTTTTGAAGCAAACTATATTTAGAAATAATCCCTCACATAACAAGGAAAAACTACAAAGTAGATGAAACATTTGGATATTGTATGCATTGGATTGGCCTGAAGTTTTTATGAAACAATTATAGGGTATGCCTACTGTATAAACTCACTTCAGCAGGTTCAAATCAGTTATTAATTTTATATTAGTATTATTACTTTGAAGTGGCATGAAAATCCCTGTAAGCAAAAGTTGCTCGCTGTAAACTTATAATTTATCTTAATTCACACCAGACTGATTAACCTCAGGTTATTTTGGATCAGGTCCTAAAGATGGTATTAAAAACTGTAATCAGTTACTGATACTTGGAGGGAAGTAGCTCCTTACTAGGTGACTTGAGTACGAGGAATTACCACAGCGGTTTCTTTTCTAAGCATGCTTCAGTCTCCTCCCCACTCCCTTCAGGTTCCTGGCTTTCTCATTGTTACGTAGATGAATGACGATAAACATCTCTATCAGCAGTAGCAGCCCTTGTACGGCTCTCTCGTGACTGAGTCACACCTTAAAAACCTCATTTCGTGTCATTTCTATTGAATATTCTTAAGCGGTAGGGTCTGAGCTATCTGTCTCCAGAAAACAGTTTATTAAGCTGCTTTGCAATGCTGAGAAACTAAGTAGTACAATTACAACTGTTTCTGCAAAAATATGAAAGACTGAAAATATCTTGCCATTTCATTATGTTCCAAACATTTTTAGTCAGTAGACAGACGTTGTCTGTCTGTATGTGAATGAGAAGACACACTAAACTTATAATCGTTCTTAAGATGGAAGAAAACTTCCAAATTCTCTTGCAAGCAGAGGTTATTTTATTGTCCTTATTAGTGACAAAATTAGGTACAAATATATAATTTTAAAGACTGAATTCCAGTTTGACCCAGGTTGTATTCAGTCATGTACATTTCGCAGCTAATTTCTTCTCTGCAGTTTAACTAAAAATCTTCATCTGTTTCAACTGGAGTCAGAGATGCTTTCTGCTTGCATTTAAGAGATAAATATATAATACGAGGAAGATGATTTGTTTAAGGTATTTGAGGAAACAATTTTTAGCCAGCGGAATCATCAGTGCTCTATGATATTATGTGTGTGTATATATATATCATTCTGATAAACATACATTAAGTCATTAAATTTGGATAGTATGCAGAAAGCTGTAAATATTTTGTTCTAAGATTATTTTAAATTTGTGATGAATTCACATACTTTCCCTATCAAGACTTATGCATCATTTTAAGGGCTTTCCAGTAGGTACATCCATGGATGACGTAATCCACTTAACAAGACATTGACCACCTTCCTGTACAACTGAGGATGAAAGAGCATAGCATTTCCCCAGTCATTCCCTATTGAGAGAAAGGTTGAGCAGAACAAATGGCACAAGTCAAAGAATGAAATCAGAACAAAATCTAAACTTTGGTTTATGCTTGGAGGCACAACCTCTACCATTAGCTTTTGTCCCCTAGACAACTATACAACCTGCTTAACAGAGGCACACATGAAATTTAACTTATTCTCATTAATTAGAATTTTATTGGTTGCTTTCATGGAGTGTTTTTCAAGGGGAATGAAAACATGGTGTGCAACTACTTTTAGTGAATCTTTATTTAAAAAAAAAGAAAAAAAAACCCTTTGCAAACTCATTAATTCCAAGGAGTAAAACAAGACTAAACCATCTTCATCTTTCTTTGTGATACCATCTATATTCTCTTTGTGTTGTTCCATTCCTGGAAGGATAGGAGAGAAAAAATACCCTTTGTTTCAGTGGAACCCCAGGAAAAGGGAAGTCACATTTCTGATGTTATCTATTACACTGCAAAATGTTATGTATTTCCCTCAAGGCTCTGTGCCTGCTTTGTCAAGTATTGTATATTTTGTATCCACACTTCTCCAAGGAATCATCCCAGGTTCACAGCTTGGAAAGCAAATTCTTGGGTTGAGGAAAGAAATACTTCGGTATCTCTTTGTTGCCCTTGAAAAATGTCCAATTCCAGGTACGTTTCCTTGTGTTGAGACTTTGCAGAATGAACACTTGTACAATAAATGCACCTGTTATCTGCAATAACTTACTGGGGAATATAAGATTATTGGAAAAAAAAAAAAGCACGTAAAGGACCTCCAAATGCAGGTGCTTTTGCTGTTTAGTCTCATGTGAAAGCACATGTAGTATCAGCATGAAAAAGAAGACTAACTGTAATGAAACTGAATTATACTGTATTCTTAATATATAGAGCAATATTAAGGTCCACTTTCTGTAGGCCTTGGTGCATCTCAACGTGTTAATGGATTTTCAGGTGAATGAGTTTAAGATGATACTTCCCCTGCAGTTGAACAACAAACCAGCTTGAGTAAGGCAAAACCACGCTCAGTGCTTGTTTTAAGCTCAACAAAATGCAGCTGGTCAGGGAAAGGTGTAAACTGCTGAGGGAAGTGAGTGTACTTCAGCTACCATGATGGTATTAGTTGAGTGTTGAACCATTTAAGTAAGTTTATACTTGACTATGTCTGTTCCTTCTGCTTTAGCACACTACTGACCCCTTCTCTATTAGTAAACATGAAATGTGGGAGGAAAAAAAAAGGGTGGTGTTAACAGTAGAGTCATGATGTATATAATGATTATATAAAAAAGCACTTCATCTGTTAATAGCTCATAGATGCACCATGAAAAGGGAGAGGACTCATAAGCTCGAAAGAAGGTGGGCACAGGGGTCATTGCTGCTGCCTGGCATGGTTTCTCAGCTCTGCCTGGTGCCACACTGAGCCACCTTCAGCTCTTTGCAGACACCTGGCGCTGAGCATGCTTGCTGTCTCCTAACCTCTTTCCAGCATTTCACACGGGTCAGACCTGTCCGTCACAGGGGGTGGAAGCGGGGTGATGGTGACCACCTGTCTGTGTTGGGGTTGCCCTTCAGCTCCTTCTGTTGGGAGATGTGTTGTCTGCGTTCTGCATTTATGCGGCTTCAGGCTCCTGCTGTAACATTTCATTGCCACCCTTGGCTTGAAAGCAGTAAGGAGAGAATTGAAATGCCTGCAGTTCTCTGGGGTTTGTTTGGAGAAGGTATTTAAATAATGCCCTCCCCGTCCCCAGCGCGTCCGCCTGTCTCTCCCGCAGGCTCTGTGGCGGAGATTAACAACTGCCTGCCGTCCCACCCCGCTTCTCGCCCTTCCGTAGCCCTCTCCCGGTGTCCCTTGTCCTCCGCCTTCCCGCGCCGCAGCCCCGGGAATCACCTCAGCGCCGGGGGGCTCCTTCCCGCCCGCTGCCCCCGCGGCGTTTATCCCCGACTGGTCTTCCCTCCCGGTGCTTCGGACACGTCCCGGCTCCGCCGTGCTGCTGGTTGCACCGGTCCCGGCGGGCTCCTCCCCGGTGGCCTCGGCGAGCAGCCCCCCCCTGCTTCCCTGCCGCCGGGTGCCGCCTGCCGCCCGCCCTCCCGCCCTGCCTGAGGGAGATGCCCGGGCGCGCGGTGAGCGTGCTCCCGAGCAGCGCGGGGCTCGGCGGTGTGTGGAAAAGTTGTGCGCTTACCGCCTGAACGGCTGGGTACGGGGGTGCGAAGGAGAAGGCGAGAAAGAAGGAAAAAAAAAAAAAGCAACAAAACAAAAAACCGCCCCAAACTGCTTACATGAATTTCCAAGCGCTAGACCTGCCTCCGAGATCAGCCCAATAAGAGCTGTCAGGGGAGGCTCCCAGCTCACTTTTCCACATCACTTCACAGTTACATTTGGCAGGCAGGCACATTGGAGTGCTCAGACCCGGAATTAGTGGATTTATGTGGAATATCCCCGCTTTCACGGAGACGTGCTGCTGCCGCTGGCTTGTGCAAAGGGAGAAATTAATAACTGCACTTGAGCATGCAGGCGCAGAAACCCGAGAAGCGAAATAACCGGCATCTCCTCCAGCATCAAAAAGCATGAGAAGAAAATCGGGAGAATCCTGCCTGTTCACAGGGACTGGCGAATGGTTGTTTTACCTCACCCTTTCAATCTGCGTGTGAAGAGGCTGCCAGCAGGCTGTTTCCTTGGTCCTTGAAAGAGTGAGTATTCATTTTATTAGTATTATTTATGTCTGGCTGGCGGAGGGCTGTCTCTCCATAGATTTCTTTTGACTTAGTGCCTGTCTGTGTCCCTGCAAGGTGCGCTGTGCGAGTGCCTTCCTCCTCAGTAGGTGCGATCCTGGGCTGAGCGGGAGTGACTAATTAACTCTGATCTTTGGAATCATGAAAATGCTAGTTGGGATTTGTTCCATTTTTTTTTTTCCTCCCTTGGGAGGAGGAATGGTGCTGTGGCTATTTCTCCTCTTTTTTT
>PPHD01004434.1:0-28572 GCA_002909625.1 Bambusicola thoracicus | reverse complement strand
CAGAGCTGAGGCTGCTCCTCCATGCTGTGACAACACCAAAGCCCAGGGGACAGGCAGCACCGTGAGTGCTGGTTGCTTTAAGCATCCCAAATTCACAGCCAGAAACGCTGCAAGCCTCGGTTAGCACTTCGCTGCAAAGGACACAGTGCCTCCTGAGAGCCCGAGATGCCTGCAGCACCCACACGCACTGTGACGCTGTGTTTCAGCGAGCAAAACGCCCCACTGTTCCCCCCTCTGCATTGTGAGTAGGGACATCAATGCCAGCACATGAATCCGGGCTCAGAAAACTCTGCCCTGACTCCAGGTTTCAATTGCTGTCATGCAGGAGGCAATGAAAGTCACCGACACGTACAGTGCTGCACTGGGGTGAGAAAAGCAAAGAGCTGAACAGTCCGACTTCTCAGCTTGGCACGTGTGAGTGGGAGCCATCCCAACAGGAAAATGTTCCACCACGCAAAGTGGGAATACACAAGAACATACCAGTGCAGACAGGACCCATATAACTTGTTTATTGAGCTCTATATATAGTTAAATGTCGTAGGTGCCGTAATCTGCTTAAAAACACAAAGACATCTACGAACGTGAAAGGGCTCTAAGATGGATGATCCCATTTAGCTGGGAAACAAAAGAGAACGTAAAGGCCCTGGACTTGAGATGCAGTGAGCAGGCTGGGCAAGGGGAGCCTGGTGCCCAGCAGGAGGATGCAGCCCAGCCCAGCCCTGGCATTTTCTCAGTTCCAGGGCACTCACAGTCAAACCCATGGAGATGCTGCTGACACCTGAGCAAGGGGCAGGGGAAGCCACTGATCCTGACCTGAACCACACGGCTTGGGTGAGACGCTCCAAACACTCCCACAGCTCAGGGGTTTCTCCAGCACAAAGAGCCACGCCACTGTGGTTCCAACCATCCCACCCCGTTCCAGCCCCGCAGCCACCAGGGCTGTCCACCAGGGCTGTTTCAGAGCCCTGTCCCAGCCTCGTTCCTTTCCCACATGCCCATCCACTCCTCTTCACAATCCACATCCCCACCCTGCTCCCCGGCCTCCTCCTGCTTCACCTTCCCATAAACCCACAGAGTCAAGACAGACACCAACTGGGCATCCTAAGCAAGTCTCCCAGCACATCCACAGCCAACCCTGACAGAGCAGAGAGAGCCTGCCAAGCTGGAAGGTTCTCACCATCACACCCACTCCTCCCAGTTGGAGCACAAGGGAAGACCACGTTGAAAGAGAACATAAGGAAACAAAACACGAGCTGTATTTTATACATATTTTCCAGCTAAAACCTTTGATAAGGTCTTCTTTCTCCTGCAGCTAAATACATTATATGACACACATACACAGACCCAAATACTTGTCATACACCTAAGCTCAATGAATGATCACAACAAAGTTAGGCTCGTTAGGTCAAAATAATACAGATTCCAAGCATAGAAAATTGAAGACAGCTCGTAAAGGGTCCCAAGAACACCAAAGCTCTCCTTCCAGAACATTCACTTTCTGCCCTCTGCACCTGAAGGTGGTCATCCAAAACAGCCACAGTAAAAAAGCAGTTGGCACTGCAAAAGTGCACCTTGTCCCAAAGGCTTTCATGAAGTCTTATTCCTTTAAAGGGATTTCAAGGATTGCTGGATTTCGTCTCGTTACTTTAAAATACAACTGTGCTTAATGAAATTGGGCATCTAGAAGAATAAGGTCATACTATGTACATTTAAAAAGAAGGAAGTCTCTAAAAGCACACTCTGATTTCACAAAATGCTCCATCCAGTCAGGTTTGAGGGATGCTGAGCTGTGCTGCAGTTTGCCAGCAGAGGAGATCAGTTAGAATGAAGGATCACCCCCCAGCCATCCCCCCCTCTGCTGCCCAGCAGAGCCCCAGCAGAACCCAACACCTCCTCCAAGAGTATTCAGACACAACAGAGCAGATCTGCTGAAATGAACCAGCATCAGGTGGGCCACACACTACCAGTAGTGCACAGAGCAGGGGACAGGGACAGGCACTTCATGCTACAGAGGAATCCGGAGCCACTGCTGAAGACCAGAAACCATACAAGCAGTAATTAAGGCTTGTATTTAAAGAGGGGATTCAGGTATCAGAATGAAAGTGCCAATGCAGCCTTACAGAACTGCACAGCTCCCCTACATTTACACCAGCAGCAACATCCAGAAGGGACTGAGATGCACTTGTGCTGCAGAAGCTAATTACTGCATGGTGTGAGCCTAGAGCGCTATTGCTGGATAAAGGAGGAGGAATCAGCATTTCTCTTGGAGGAAAGATCTTTCCCATTGCCATCTATCTCCTGTCCTCTGAGCTCTGTGCCACCGTAAGGGCAAATGAACTGAAAGCAGGGAAGCAGACAAGTCCTACAGAGGTGACCGATGCAGCTGAAGCCAGCAAACCCTAGAAGGTGTTTTTCAGCTTGGCTGCCACAAGCACAAGAATCTCTCCAATCTTCTTCTGCCAATTCACTATGTCTTTGGAGACATCACACCAGAGCTCTCCGTGGCGGGGTTCAGCATTCTCACAGCGCTTCCTCACCTCTTCTTGTTGTTCCTACATGGAAGAGAAATGCCATTTCCAGTCTGTGAATGCTCTGGTTTGTTCCGGCAAAGGGCAAAACACTTCATAGTCTTCTCCCTAATCCAAACACCCAAAGCCTTCCTTCGCCCCCCACTCCCCACTAAGGGCAGTATGGAAGGAAGTTTTAATTCCAACTCAGCAGCAGCAGCTCTCCTGCCTTGCTGAACAAACTGGCCTAATTACAGTCAAGCAGGTTTGGGTTACCCCAAAGAAACTGCAGCAGAAACTTCCTTTGTGTTACCGCCCCACAGATCAAGTGAGAGGTCTCTGTGAAGTCAGAAGATAACACTTCCATCACTTCAGTAATATCAGGCAGTAAAAACTGCCGTAGAGATTAGAAGTGTTCCTCCAGCTGCGTCCATAGGCAGCCTGTGTTCAACACTTGGGAAGACACAGGACAAGCTGCACAAACCTCGCATCTCAACTACAGGAAAAGCCTCCTATGGGAAAGCTTGCGTTTTACAGAAGGAAGATTGATTTCATAGGTCCTTGCATGAACTAGCATGACCGTGGATAGCAAAGCAGCCAGGAAGACAGCTCTGCTAATGACAATGCCTTTTAGAAATCACCACACATGTCTGTGCGTGCTCACTCATGACCAGGTGTGACAGCCTCAGGCCTGTAAGCCAGCCAGGCAGCAGCAGCGTGCTGTGCCCAGCACCGCAGCAATTCCCAGTGCTGAGTAACCAACACCAACCAGGGATTCCTGCTGCCTTCCCTGGCTCCCTGTGTTTCCAGGTGCACACTCACCTCTGTGCCATGCTGGAGCTCAAACTTGTAAAAGAAAGCCCAGGCATCTCCCAGGTCAGAATCAATCTTCACTGTTCGGTGGAACCATTCTCGGGCCTTTGTTATTTTCCGCTCACTCCAGAATAATCTGTTGGGAAAAGCAAATAAATAAACATCCTCTCCAGGGGAATACAGCAATCTGCCAGCACTGTGCAGGTATTTCATGCCTTTGTCCTCCCAAGAAGGAAACGCCAGATTCTGCAGTCATCTGCTAACTGTGCTCCCCCTGGGAAGGGAAGAGACAAGAGAGGACTGAGCACTTCCACTGCTCCCTCTTCACTCTGCTCACTGTCAAAGGAAGAGACAGACACTCCAAAGAAGGGCAGTATTCATTACTTTTTGAGCTCAATCCTTGCTGACTTGACTGTTTACGAGGATGGATAGTGATAGGACAAGGGGGAATGGTTTTGAACTAAGACAGGGGAGATATAGGTTAGACAGTAGGGGGAAGTTTTTCCACTCAGAGGGTGGTGACGCACTGAACAGGTTGCCCAAGGAGGCTGTGGATGCCCCATGCCTGGAGGCATTCAAGGCCAGGCTGGATGTGACTCTGGGCAGCCTGGGCTGCTGGTTGGCAACCCTGCCACACAGCAGGGGGGTTGGAACTGGATAATCATTGTAGCCCTTCTCAACCCAGGCCATTCTATGACTCATTCTATGATTCTAACTCATTCATTTAATTTTGCTGTGGAAAGAAACAGGATTATATACATCCAACTATTTTCCTTCATTTCTTATTATTTCAAGTTGATTTTAGCGTCTTAATTAAATAACTTCAAGCAGTTGCAAATTGTACACGTGTTAATGGAGCCATGACTGCACGCAATCACATACGTTAGGATCGCTCCAGCGGAGCAGAGCTCTCCTGCCATCCCCACCTTACAAGGAAAGACACACATGCAACACTCCAAGCTCAAACTCAACCCTGGCGTGCAGCCCAATGGCTGCCATTTCAAAAAAGGCACTTGTGAATTCTGAAATTTCTCCCCAGTAATTAACCAGCTGAGTCAATAGTCTATTGGTTTCATTCCTTTGCATTAAAGAGTTCATTTGAGCTAGTAAGGTCCTTATCAAATCAAACAGCCATCCCTCATAAAGAGCTTAGCCAGCCATAAAATTATACAGCTTATGTGATTGTTTTTAAGCCCTATAATGCTCTTGATTGTTCCGTGTTAAATAAACTGTGATTTAAAAGGGCACCAACAATGACAGCAGAGGCTAAACACCTGCAAGTAGTGGCCACATTCAGAATAATACTTCAAGCTTTCCACAGATGTGACTGACCACAGTATTACCATACCTACAAGCAAGTCACAATAGGAGGTAGAAGCTGTTTGTGTTGGGATTAGCTGCTCAACTGCTTGAGGTTGCACCAGAAAGTGCCTGGAAGCTGTTTCAACAAAGCAAAAGTTAACATTTTTCTCACTTGCTGCTAAGGCAGGACAAGGCAGCTGTTATCTGTCAGAACCCAGTGTTGCAGTCACTGGAGTGTATCCTACAGTTTTCTTTGGCCTTTAAAAAAGAGTTGTGAAAGAATTGGGCAACTCTTTGGGCAACATGCTTTCTGCGTTAACCTCTGCTGGTATTCACAAAGGAAGAGAAGTTTGTTCCAGTCGTAACTGCTGTGGAGTGGTCTGCAATCGGATCAGAAAGGACATGGTGTGAGTCAATTCTAATAACAGTTTTTCATCACTGGAAACCTCACAACTTGATCTAGAGAAGCAGACAATTCCTAGTAGACTATCTTCCTGTTCCAGTGAAGCAAACTACAGCGTGACTTGTAGTCTGCATTCCAGGAAGGGCCACAACTGAAAGAAAACTGCCATCGCAGAAATTCGTGAAGGGAGAAGACTAAAACAGCACAAACCAGCTTAGGATTAAAAGTATCTGACAATCTAGGACAGATAGAAAAGATGAAGAGTACAGCATCAGCCACTTAAAAAGCACACATCAACCAGGAGAAATGTTTCGTATCTTCAAGAATACTTCAAACACATCCTGTAAAAGCTAAGTAAGCCTAGCTCATCTGAAAGCACGCCAAAATTCCATCTAAGGGGCACCAAGATGGTTTTCACAAACTGCCAATACCCAGCAGTAGAAAAGGACTCAGTGTGAATGTATTACTGTCCATGCGGAATTCCCAAACCCACCAGAACAGCTTGAGGGCAGGCTGACATCCCTTGTTCCGAATCAAGGGAGAGCAGCAGATTTGCACAGTTACTAGGAGACAGCTGGAGAGCTGCTACTTGCTCTGAGGCTTATTAGAGCTGCTGCAGCCAGCATCACGTGGTTGTGCTCAAGTGCAATGTTTCATCAGGGATGCAGCTACACAAAAATGAGTGTCTTTACTACATCAAGCACAGGAACTTACTTGGCCACAGCCAACAGAACGTGTGGGTCATGCTCACACTTCTTCAGGGCATCCACACTCTTGGTCTTCCGTTGTGGTCGTGCTTCAAGGAAAATTGCCTCTGACCACAGGATTCCTTAATCAAGTAAAGGAGAAAGACTGTTTAGTGTGAATCAGAGATTAAGCCTCCCCATCACATCTGTCATCAGGCCAGTGCTCCATGAAGCGAGCAGTACTGCTGTGCCCATCCCAGAAGTTATCCCTGCACCTCCACCTCATCTCAAATCACTCTTTCACCATGGATACTTCATTCAGTACTCTGAAATTTAACAACAGACCCTCAGTTCTGAATCTTTCTGTACCACAACATCACTGCCGTTTTCCTAACACCAGTGGGCACGAGCACAGAGCTTAAGCCTTTCCCATAAGACAGCGTACACAGCAGAGCAAACACACTCATCAGCAGCAGCAAACTGGTCTGAATGGAAAGCTACAGTGGCAGGTGAAGCCCCACAAGGTGCAAAGTCCACCACTTGGGAGCAGTTCCATGGGTGCCAAAGAACACCACAGTATTATTGATGCTGGCTCTCCACACGTATGATGAAGGACATGGTAGGGCCAGGAAAGCTGGGTTTAATCCCTAGTTCCTTTCATTGCCAAAAACAAGAAAGGAAACACGCTCAGAGGAGCATGAAATCTTCAGTTTCTAATGTCAGTCAACCATACCTGCTGATCACTTCAAGGCAAAGCCTGAAAGCTTGGGTCTGCCAGGACTCTATCAAAGCACTCTCACTTCCCATAAACTGCACATGGGAATTAACACTGACTCAGATGACAGCAGTGACAACCGCAGCAGAACTCTTCCCTTCTTGCTCTCAAGATTTGCTCTTTACATACACAGTCAAACCATTTCCACAGACCTCTATTTTCAGGCCTGCTGAGGACACAAACACTGATGTATTTCAGTTGTATCCTTTGTGCCATCTACTTATGTCAGCCATAAGCAATGGTAACCAATCAGCAACTGATGGACACAGGCCCCTGGTTTACACAACCGTAGGTGCCCAACAGACTAAATCCTGCAGGTTTTTCTTCGTGCTCTGGAGAGTTTTAAGAGTTGGAGGTTATTTTATTTAAACTATCTGAGATCTCGCTGCCTATTTCCACAGCAATAGGCATATTCTGCAAAAGAGCCTGAAGTGGCAAACACAAGAAGCGTTAGGTCATTCACAAAACAAAGCTGGTACTGCTTTGTTGACCCACTCACACCGCAAGCAGCTTGCAATGAGTTTATCAAGCCATAAAAGTCACTTAACTCCCATTATTTCACTGGGGTGACTTAAGCAGTCATCAATTAAACACCTTTCAAAACCCAGCCTGAAGGCAAACTAAAAAGGCTTGCCCTGTGGTAGGTTACTACCACACTACACCACTGACATCTCTCCAAAGATGTCAACATGTTTAAAGAATTAAGCCTTCCCACAATTCTGTCAAAAAACAAAAAGGAAACATCATGCGCTTTCTCCTCCCATCCCAAGAGGGAAATGTTTCCACTGCTGGTTAGAACTGACCAACTTAGTTAAGGAAAGGCAAATAGGTCATATATTCTAAGTTAAAATAATCAAAAACCAGGACTAAACACTCACGGTACACGATCTCCTTATCATAACTGACTGAAATTTGCTGTCAGTGCAAGTTATGAAGCACACAAGCCTCATTAGTAGTGCAATCAGTGTGGGCAAGCCAACAACAGGAAGTCTCTTACGGCCAATTATACTCCAATGAGACAGGGAAAAAACCATCCTTTTTCCATCGAACTCCCTAATGATAAAAGCTTGAGAGTCTTCCTTCACTTTTAAATGTTGGCACAGACTTCTACCAGCTTCAGAGAAAAGCCACCCACATCCATGATTATTTTGCACGAAACCTCTTGACAAACCGTGGGCCACAGAATCAATGATGCCAACACCAACCCATGTCTCCCCTCCACTCTGAGGCACTACAGAGTGACCAGGATTATTCACAAAAACCCCCTTTGCAGGAGAACGACTGACACTTCTCTAAAATGCATTATTCTGAGACGTGGCCAGAAAGGACAACTTGGAAAGAGACGAGCCTTTACGAAGCAAACACATAACTGTGTTTAAGGTCAAAACGAGGCCCAGCTCACCTGAATTGGGGCATTCTTGCAAGGCCTTGGCCATCAGGGTATTTGCAATGTTCTTTAGCCCAGCTCTGTACTCCAATCGCACAGACTCTAACCTGGTAACAAAGAAACCCAGTGATGGGATTTACTGTAACACATTCACCATCTACAAATCAACTCATGTCATGTGAAGGTCGCTGGAAATTACAAACATATGCCTATATGAACACGTGCACATTACTGACTTCTTCCCAGCCCTCTCCATTTAAAAATACATCATTTTACAATGGCCTAGTCAATTTCTTATATCATTTTTAACCTATAATAGAAACAAAAGACCCCTTGATTTTCATGTTCTCTGCACTGCAGCTATCTGTAAAGAAACAGCAGGTCCCCAGCTCCTTAGAGCAGCCACACACTAGCCAGAAACTCCAGAGCCCTTCTGATAGTCAGAAGCTGTTAATCCAGAAGAAGTGCTAGGATAGGTGTGCTCAGAAGTTCCATGATCAAATACCTGAAGTATGCATTGGCCCTGCAGCTCAAACTAAGTTCATGTCTACACAACTCACCAGAGGTCTGCATTCTTTGGATTCTTTAGACGAGACTTTTCCAAGATGGCTCTTGCTCTGGTCAACTGCCCCACCTTCTCCTCCAGTCTGGACAGCAAGAGCCACAGAGGTATGGAATGGGGACACTTTTTCAGCTGTTTAACATAATAACAAAAGGTATGGTTACTACGTAGATTTGAAAACATCATAACCCCCATAGAAAAGGAATTCCTGCCTTACATCTTCCTGAGGAGTTCAGAAATGAGATAGAGGTGACCACATCTCTCAGGTTTCTCCTAGTTAATCTTATAGCACTGAACAGTAGAAATGTAGTTTCTCCTATAACCAAAACAGCAAGTACACCAGCTACGACTGAGCTATCCCAGTGCCAAGCGAAAGGAAAGAACACACCTCCCTTACCAGTACGTCTACATCCTGTGCTCCATCTAGAGATGGAGAGCTCTAAAATAACAAAAATCACATCCACAGAGTATGCAGGAAACACACTACCTTTGAAGCTCACAAAGTCATTAGGATACAGACACTGGCAGAAACCTGCTTCCCTGCTACTTTCAGGGCAGCTGAGCTTCAGGAGCATTCCTACAGAAGGACACCAATTACCATTTAAAAGACACGCGGGTACTCAGATCATCTCTTTTTACACGTTTACCTAACCTTATTAGCAGGGTCTTCTGTTAGGAAGTTCTGCTGTTAGTGCTTGCAGATCTTAGAGAATTATTGTGTAATGACTTCTTTCCTGCTACTGAGTAGTCAAGCATACAGCAAACTCTCTCAAGCAAGAAAGTGAATTTTGCACAGGCATACTGGCTAAGAGATAAATTCTCACTGCTTATTTCAACACCTTAATATTCTGTTGTTACTGCTTTAACCAATGACAGGGAGAGAACATCCCTACAGTGAAGCTGGGACAGAGCCCACTCCATCCTGATCTGAAGACAGACATCTGTCCATATCACAAGCACAAAGCACACTTGCAGTAACATGCATCTTACCCCTTGATTGTAAGCCTCCCTTGCTTTCTCTACCAGCTCTTTTTGTTCCTCGATTTGTCCTTTCATCATCCACAGTTTGGGAAAGTCCTCATAGTGCTTTAGGGCTTCCTCACAAAGCTCCTGTGCTGCAGCAATGTTTCCAAGCACCCATTCCAACTTCACAGACTTCATGAAGACCTGAGAAAGAGCCAGAGCTGTTTCTCATTGGCAGCCATTGGGAAAAAAAAGCAACAAAAACAAGGACTCTGTCATGCAGTGGGTTCCCATGCTTGTGCATTCATTGGGAAGTTATTCATGAGCTGTAGCTTGGAGTAGAGGGCTCCCTGACTGACAGAAGAGGAGAACAATCTATAAGATCCAATTTTCCGCATAGCAAACCAGGCTTTTTCTCTTACTTGGACAAATTCAAACGATTCTGTATGCACAGCTAAATATTGACAACATTTATCACACCAGAAGTAACTGTAGAGATAAACACAAGACTGTAACTTTACATAAACCCGATGAGTACTGTCTTTAGCACAGCATAATTGAGTCTTCTGTGAAAAATATTTTCACTCTCTTTTCTCCAAGACACGCTTTTATGCAACAGGAACATTATACAACCAGCTGTAAACTGGGAATTTCCTGACTTTTGCCATTTGTGTGAAAAAATTTGAAACCCTTCACTTGATCCTAGCCTCCGTTCCCATCATGCTGCAACTGTGTGTTGCAATTTGCTGGAGAAGTGCTACGGTGCCTGCAAAAGGCAATGGCAAGGAGCCATCCGGTCAATCACTTGAGGCCACAGAACTGAAGGAGCTCCTGCTTACAACTCAGCTCCCCCACTGCCATGAGAAGCCTCGGCCTCTCCACCCTCCACACATCCCTACCCTTGCAGTGGGGGCACTGCTGCGAGCTTTTGCCAGCAGCCTCCTTGCTCTTTCATATTCATTGTTTTCCGACTCCAGCTTGACGGCAGCCAGCCAGATCTCCTCACTGTTGGGGTTGGCCTGCAAGAACACAAAATGACAGACAAATGCATACAGTGAATCAACAGCAGATTTAATCCTTCGTTTGATCCAGATTAAAATTGAAGTCAGAGCTCTGTCAATCCACATTAGGACCTTTTTTTTTCCCCAGTTCAAGCTCCTCCCCATCTTCTTTGACCTTTGAAGTTCATAGAAATTCTACGAAACAGATGTGCAACACAAAGATATATTTCAGTTGAAAAGTTGGATGCTTCTCAACTGTTGAAAAGCATTAATGCTTGATCTCCTGAACTTTCAGCTTAACTACTGCAAAAATCAGAGAGTCTGTCACAGCGAGACCCTCACTTTATTATCCCTGAACAAAACAGCTGAAGCTCGGATTCCCAGCAGAAGGCTGTGAACAGCACTCCTCCACCAATACGAGTCGTTTCTGTAACAATCATGTCAAGAAACCTTCAGAATATTCACAAAAGAACCAAGACCAAATTTAGGACATAAGTCTCTTTCACCTCCTTGCTGAGGAGCTGTCATTTATTTTTGCTCCTCAGGCCTCATTCCACGTTAGAACTGTACCTCTCTGCCCATCTTCCAGTGCCCAGGGGACAGTTCCATTCACTTTGCTTTAGATTAGTGGATGTGGTCCAAACGGAAGGTAAAACAGCAACCTCACTAATTGGGGCAGATCACTACCCTGCCAACTGTGAAGACAGATGAGCAAATACAAGACAATGCAGATCCATGGCTGGGTGTGGTAGAAGCCATGGTAGTAATAGCAATGATCTGTGAACTCACAACTTGGTGTGGTAACACTAAAAGAGCAGTAATGCATTCTTGCTTCCAGCTTACTAATATTTTACAGGAGAACATTTTTGACAAATGAAACTATCAATGAACAGAGGAAATCTCCTATCAAAAGGTGGCAGAAATCAGGTGAGCAGTGATAGGAAAAGCCTTCTCCATACTCTTCAATTCACACTTAGCACCACTGCACAAGTCTAACATACCCACCTGGAAAGCCAGGGCCAAGATGCTTCTGGCTGCCGGCACATCTCCTGCCAGCCACTTCGATTTGGCTCCCATGAGCCACAGCACTTCTGCTTTGGGACAGTGAGCAACAGCTCTCTGCAAAAGAGCCTCCAAGGATTCTCTGAGACAAGAAAGAGCAAGTTACAATGGCTCGAAGCACTGCCAAAGGCGAGCTCTCACACTCGACTTCCACTATCACTCCGTGCTATAAATATTGTTGCAAAGTCCAACGCTGTAAACCTTGATAAGTTGTTTCATAACAAGGAAAGGGTGGGGTCTTTTTTCCACAAGGGTTCTGAAATCAGTGCTCCACAAACGGCTCATTGTTCAGACACCTTTGTTTGATGGCTGCTGCAGAGACACTCTGCGCATAAACAGCTCATTTGTCTTGGAGAGGGCCAGTCTTCCAAACAGACCTCAGCAGAAACCGAGACAGGAAGTATTTCAGAATTATTAGATGAAGCTGGCTTGATCTTACTGACATTTTCTTCCTCCTCTGGAAAATGCACTTAATGTAGAACAAGGGGCTTCGAGGCCAGCCACCACCCAGAAACACAAGAGAACAGCAAAGGCAAAGACACACTTGCTCCAAAAGCACGACACAGAACTCCGTCTCCACAGTCACTTCCACACAACAGCCACGTTAGCTTTAGCAAGACTAATTCCATCTGCATGAGAGGTTCACTATATAGACTGCTTTAAAATAAACTACGTACAGAAAGGTTTAACTGTGTGGAGTTTCATGAATAAACACCAAAATAAGAGGCCCAAGCTGTGACAGTATAATACTCATTCATAATTTAACATGAGAAAATGCCAGAGATGCTCAGACTCAGTACTAAAGTAGCTTGCCTACAAAAGCTGAACAAAACACTTGCTGCATTTCTTGGTGATGTTGTTCTGTCTTCCCAATTATTTCTAGGAATGCTTTCTCAGAGATGACCATCCCCACCACACTGATTCATAGCTACTTCCATTCAGTAATCTCTTTTCCTAAAGAAATCTTTATGACCTCACAAAGAAAATAGAGGATCTGACCACAGCAAAGATCAAATCTGCAAACAACGCCACTGAGCTTTCACCAGCTGAACTAACCCTGTCTGTGGAACAGTACACTTTATTGCTGACCTTGTAGCTCTTTTACCTTCCCAATCTATCACAGTGCATTGAGAAGGAACACCACCTTCAGCTGAGGGTGGCGCAGTGTACGTACCTTGTGCCATGGTTCTTTTCAAAGTATGCTGCTCTCAGCCACACGCTCTTCTTGCTTGGGAAAACTTGCAAGGCATAAGCATAAATTGCTCGGGCACACTCCAGAGCATTATGAGCGACACACTAAGGAAAAGCAGAGCAGAAGTCAGTTTAAAGTTGCAGTGAAATCAAGGGCAAGACAGAACAACATATGTGTAATTCAACATAGAACTCAGAAACATACTATATGAATTGGGACATTACATACTTTGGTATCAGCTTGTCAAAAGGAAGCGCAGAGGAACGCTCCAATTGCCTCTTTCAGTACCCAAATCTTGTGCCAAAATATAACTTAGTTTGTAGTGCATATATAAACTAGTCCCCAAATACAAAGAAAAACTTTTACACACTCCCTGCTCAATCCTACATCACCTCTTCAACTACAATGCTTTCACCTTGAAACTCAACTCTTAATTTGTTGAACAAGACCTTAACCTTCGTTGACAGCCCATAAATAAGTAAAGAAATCAGCAAACAATCCATTAAGAGTCACCAACTTCCTGCTTAATGAAGATTCAAGTCTGAGAAAAAGCTCTACAGTATAATAACCCCCTGAGAGGGGGACTGGCCAAACGCAGGCAGATGCTGTGCACATCACATCCACTTGCAGTGATTAAAACAATCTTACTTTCCTGGCTCCAATTCCACTTCCCCCAGTTTAGAAGAAAAACACAGCATCACAGCTGCACGTACGCTGTCTGCATCTTCCATCCAGGTATGTTTCCGATCTTCTTCCTCAATCCCAATCCCAATCACAGCTCGCATGATTGCCTGGCATGTGGCCACGCTTCCAGCTTTATCACATTCCTCAGCATCCTGGGAACAAGAACAGGAGCTGCTCATTGTGAGACATCGACACAGTAAGCTAGATTCTGCAACAGCAACTACTGACCTCCCTTCAGCTTTGGTTTATTAAGTCTGGTAACAGAAGTGGGACAGTTGTAAGAACAGAAAAGGAACTCACAGAAAGACAAGGATGCAAAGGGTGGTGTGGTGTTGTTTTTTTTTTAAGTAGAAAATTAAAATTAACTTTTAATTGTTTTAGTGCTGTGAAGAAAGTTTAATTCATTTAGATGCTAACAAGAATATCTGTTTAATATTAAGTACTTTGTTAATTTGATACTCTCTTAAACATCGTGGCAGGAACATTTTGCTGCCTGGACCCACTGCAAGTGATATCCGTAGTAAATTGGCTTGTAGGGTTATGTTTAAACACAGCAACTGTAGATACTCAGGAGGAAAGTTCTTTAACATAAACATCAAGCCACTTATTTGTTATTTAACAACAGCATTTGAAGAGTCTCACTAGCTTGGCAAACTCAAAAATCCGTTTTTAAAGGTGACTGAATCACTGAAATTCCACAGAACTTTTTGCTATTTTCCTAGCACAGCAATTCCAAAAGAGGATGATGTGTAACAGTGTGATGAACCTGCACAGAGGCTGTGTTCTGTAAACATCATCAGAAAACCTGGCTCCGTGTATTAGCTGCGCCTCCTTCACACAGCCTCAGGAGGCACTGTGAGCCAATAAAGGACTAACAGAATGTTTCCTGTCTGCTGCATATGCAATATTTGTATTGACTTCTTACAACATCCTCCAACAAAGACTTCTCTGGCAAACAGGTGCCTTTTAAGCCAGAAGACATATGCAAGACATATATAAATCCTTAACTGGGGACTTAAAGCTTCCCTCCTACTTGAGGCAGCAGCTGCTCCAACTCAAAGCTGGTTATTTTCCAAGAAGTAAATCTGACATTCCACAGCTCAACAAGCATAATGCCATCCCAGCGGATCACTTATCTCAGCCCTTGGCACTCCTCAGTGTTTCAGGCTCACCTAATTTTTTTTTTTACCACAGGGATCTCCCCTTATAATCTCAGAACAAAATTGCTCTAACCTGGCATCAAGAAACAGGAAGCTTCAAAACAGAACCTGAAGGGTTCATCCGGGTCGCTAACCAAGACCAGGCCAATACCTGTATCCATTGCTCTCTGTTGATTTCCACACCATTGGCCCTAAGAGATGTGATAGCTCTGTCGATGATTTTCTCCACCATCTGGGTGTTTCCATTGGCTTCCTCCAGCTTGGCAGCAGTAATCCAGATGTGACGATCTGTTGGAATATTCTCACGGGCTTTGTTAAGGACTTTACGAGCATTCTCATATGTCTCCAGTCTTGCCAGAGCAAGCCACAGCTGCAGAGCAACAAAATATGTACTTTAGATTAGAACAAGGAGACGACAACGCCTCCGTATGGCAGCGTCAGCCTGAAGAGCTGAGCAGCTTCATTCTGTTTTGCTACCAGTTGGCAACTGTCCTCATGTTGTACAAGCAGGCTGCAGAACACCAGTGCAGAAATAGCAGAACCACAGTCTACTGCTGTCCTCAGAGCTAAATACTAATCATCTCAAGGTACTGTCTTCATTTGGCAGGCTTACGCATTAATATTTACTGCCCATATCACTTTTTAAACAGCTGAATAGAAGATGCTTTGGTTCAGCATTTCAGAAACAAGCAAGAAAAATTTACACAGGAAAATGAAGTATATAATGACTATTAGACAATTAAGTCAAGGGAAAAAAAAACAATACAGTCCACTACTCATCACATCCTTCTGCCTCGCAGAAAACTACAGCGCTCACCTGCCTTCTGCTTTCAAAGCTCTAATGCTAACCTAAAGCAGAATGCAGGGGGTTGCTGTATTTGACTTTTCCCAAGCTTACTTCGACACTAGTAGGGCAGCACTCCACAGCACGGCTCAGCATGATTCTGGCATCCTCAGGTTCTTCCAGCTCCACAGCTGCCTTCCACAGACGCACTGAATTTGGAACGTGCTCAAGGGCTGGAGAGGCAAAAACAGTTATGCAAATCAGGAGGAAGAAGTTTACCAAAGAACAATGCAGTTTTCAAAGATAATACATTAAAGACTTAGGCCCATTACAGATAAACTCCCTGCAAGAGAAAAGGGAGAGAACTGTAATTATATTAACTCTCGTTTCAACCATGGGAACTTCAAATGAAAGTAAAAAAAAATAACCTTAATTTTAATTGGAAACAGGTTTGGCCAAGACAAGAGCTTTTCCAGTCGCAAGCTGTAATTACATCCTGCAGTGAAACACCTACCTGAGCAGAGCCTCAAGTCTCAGCACAGTGAAAAGGATTTCTGTACTCTGATGAATGCCTGAGATATTGTTTGAATACGTATAACACTGATAGAAGAACTCCAAATATGTAAGGTTTAAATCTATACTGCTCTAATTAAGAATTTAGAGACTTTAGAATTTCCATGCCTTAAAAAAACTGCATTAAGAACTATGCCCACAGTAGGACTTTATCTGACAGAACCATAAAATGCTCATTTCCTCTGAAGCTTTTACACACCGTGTTCACAACCAAGCTTTCATTTAGGCATCAACTGACAGGTCAACAGATTCCTATTTATCTTCCCAATAAATTACTGGCATGCTATCCAAAAAATAGGAGGACACATAAAAGCTTTAAGTTAACATTGCCAACACCACTTTAAGGCACCCACTTCTAAGGATGCTTTCAGCAATCCAACAGGGACTCCCCATCTAATCAAGAGTTCATTTTTCATCTTGCCCAAGAAACAGCTACTCACAGTACCAAGGGCATTCTCTGCAGACTGTTCCAGATGTGCTGTCTGCAACAAAGTCTAAAACAAACCTGACTTCTCTCATCCTCTTTATCAATTTGAACCTTAAAGCGACATTAAGAAACAATTAAGCCTTTTTTCACTACAGTTTGCACAGATGACCACACTTGGTGCAGTATCAGTTTCATGGCTTCCATTGTGATCAACATAAATGTGTTACTGCAACACAGAGCTGAACGCATGCTCTACCAGTGGGGAAAGCATAACTGCAGAACCAGAGAAATGAGGAAAGTTGCATGTGAAACCATTTTGGAATTAGCCAGGCTTGCAGATATTGCTGTTCCTCTAAGCACTCCTGAGAAGGCTGAGGCACACTGCTGAGCATGAACTTCAGAGCACATCTAAGCTCTACAGAAACACACAGAACATTTACAAGTAGCGTGCACTGAGGTTTTGGGCATTAACCATTCCACCTCAAGTCTACAGCAGCAGGAGATTTCTCTGAAGCATTTTAAGTGACTACTATCAGCTTGCAAGAGCTGAAAGCACTGCTCAGCAGGGCAGAGCATGTTTCTGTAGATAGAGCATTCGATTTTTACACCTTGAGATGTATTTTGAGCACTCAGCTTGCTGTCTTCAGAGAGAGGCTTTAAAAGCTCCAGAGGTTCTGTTGGATGGTAGGAAAGCACACAGCCACAGACAGAAGGGAGAAATACACTAAGAGAGAGCGCACCTCAATGACATTACCCGGCCATCAGCCCTCTTTATTTTTGAATAAAGACTCGGTTAAACTGCCTCTTATCTTAAGGCTGTACATCCAAACAGTTCCAAGTGCTGCATTGCTGATGTTCCCTAGATAGTACAGAGGCGCTGTGAAATTGATTCCTAACAGACAGAGACTGCAAGCAGCAGGATAAACTGTATTCCATTCCACCAGAGTGTCAGAGTTTAAGCAGGTGGCTCCATAAACTGCAATATGATACAATGCTTAAAGTGAAAGGACAGATTCTAAGCTTAATGGACAAGTAATTGCTTTCACACAAGATGCCTTCCTTCCAGAGCTGGACTTGCAAATCTACTTCTGCTCATGAAAAAGCATTCTCTCGTTCAATATCCATTCTTACTATTGCAGAAGAATGGCGTGCCACAGAAGCAATGCTCCATAGAACAATGCACTGTTTAGCCAGTGAAAATACTACAAGCTACCAAATCGTGCTTTCCATGCACAGGCAGTTTATATGCTCTAAGAGGCCATTTCACACCAATATGCAGTTTACACACAACAGTAAGAGGCAGAAAGCAACATACATCCTTTGAAGCCAAGTCAATCTAATACTGTAGACTGCATCACAGGGATGTATTAAGTGTATTAAATGCAGGTCCCTTTCCCTGGCTAGATTAAAGTCCTGAGACATAATCGATGCAATCTACTACTCCTGAATACAGGCACATTAATTTAAAGTAATGAAAGAACACTGTGAACCTGCAAGGGAAACCTGGGTTCAGGACAACACAACAAACTCCTTTTAAAATAGATAGGCTTAGGAAAAGATGGCTATTCCACAGAAGAGAAAAACCTCCAAGTTCAATACAATAAAGATGTAAGGTTTTAAAATAAGCACCATACCAAAAAGCTGTCAAGAACACAAATTTTTTACACTAAAACATATCTCCAGACCCACATCAATCAATGATATGAGAACTCCAGAGCCTCTAAAGCTCTTCCACCAGAAACCACTGCTCTCTCCAACAAATTACAGACAATCTAAAAGTCATACCCAGAGCCTGACGTATTTTCTAAAGCATAAGAGATGATGGTCAGAACACCCTTTTCCCCTCAGAGCATAATTTTTGAATTGCTTTCACCCACCTCTCCAATCTTCACCAAGTTGGAATTGCTTACAGTAAATAAAACATCGTTTTGCAATTACTCTGTAACAGCAGCTTTCTGCTGAGAAATGTTTTACAAGCACGACAGCCACTCTACTCTGACTCAACAGCAGACATTTCCATCATTAAGGCATACATTATTAACAACTGTTTTCACTAAGAAGGGGAGAAAAAGCATTTAAAATCCTACAGATATTTCTTGAACAATTTACAACAATCAGGGAGACTCAATGAGTTTGTCCCCTGGCCCTGCAGCAGCTCCCACCTTTCCTCAGGACACGCTTCTTCGCACGGATATCCGTCTCCAGCTCTGCTGCTCTGATGTAGATTCGGACAGACTGAGGGAGGTGACGGACAGCCTGGGCCACAACAGCCTTGGCTGTATCTCCAGGCTGAAGCCGAGCAGCTTCTAACCAAACATCTTCACTCTGCCAGGAAAAAGAAGCAGCCCTTCTTTCACATCAAAAGGATTACTGTGAGAAAGAACAGAGAACTTAGCTTTTAGCTAACTATGGGTTCTTTTAATATTGCACGTAGTGAAGCAGTATCAGTCTATAGTTAATGGCAATTTAATAGAGAGATGCTGCTGCTTGTAACCACAACCTTCTCCTACTGCCCTGCAAGGATCGGCAGGGAAGCAAAGCAATTCTGACCTTGGGGCACATCTCAGTTCCTTTCATGATGAGATTCCGAGCCACCTGCAGTTTGCCAGTGACTTCTTCCAGTCGGGCTGATGCTATCCAGGCTGGTGGATGATGAGGATTGGTTTCTCGTACAGATTTCAGGAGCAAACGAGCTTTTTTGATATCACTAATGAAGGAGAAAAGACAGGCAGGAACATTTTCAGCACACTAGCAAACAATTCTCCTGAATCGTTAAGTACTTTAGTTAGTTTTTCACACCCCCACTCAGCTGCACAGTACCTGTGACCTCAAACATTTCCATACTGGTGACAAGTTGTATGCTACAGCTTGCTAATATTCACGAACAACAAGATTGCAGAGAGAATCAGTTTAGTATTTAGGTATGATTATTTAGGAACCACAGCCAGGCACTTGCAGCTGGAAGTCAATACGCAACAGCACTGATTTAGTTCAAGTTTTATCACCAAAATTTGCACATTCCAAAAACTCACCTGCCATCCTTTACAAACTAAATGTTAGCTGAAAGCCACCCACTCAGACACATTTCCATTTACATGCAGGATCACAGCCATTATTAAGAGGCTTACTCAGCTAATCCCTCTTAAACTTACTTGATATCTCCCCCATGTGTGGGAATCATTGAATTTAAATCCGTCAGATATCCTTTCGGGTCCACCACAGTCTGCCCACTCACAGAGTCTGATACCTGGGAAAGTCAAGTCAGCACCACTGAAGTGATCACTCACAGCCCCACAGCCCTCCTGCACACATTCAAGACTGCAAAAGACACTGCTCCCCTACAAAAAAGTCTTAAGACATTTACCTGTTACCATGACCAAGGAACCAGCAAAGCAAGTCCCTGCTTATTAGTTTTTTCCCCACTTCTAAAATACATAGACTTACTTAACTTAGCAGTTAAAAATATAGTACCACTGGAAATACAGAAAACAAGCAGCTTAGTTTTCAGCCACTAAAAGGACTTTTAGCCTTAGCAGTTAGAGCCCCTCCTCATAGTGTAAACCAGATTTAAACAAGAAAATCAATAATAGAATGGAAGTCAACAACACAAGAACAATATTTTCTGCATTTTATCATAAATAAATCCATACATAAGAGCTCATAGCTGAGCTACTTCTCCTACCTACCACCCAAGAGAAAGAAAGACTATCCTAAAACCAGGGCTTCAATAGGAGCATCCCACCCACTCCTGGTACACCTGCAGCAGATTCCACCTTCTAGTATGCTCACCTGGCTTAGCCTCATATCCATCAAGGTGTTCCTGGCTTGGCCAATCTTCCTCATATCCAATTCACCTGTTCCAGGTGTCATCAAGCCTGGAGTCATTCCTCCTGGGTAGGGAGTATTCAAGCCTCCTGGGTATGGAGTATTCAATCCACCAAATTGCTAGGAACAAGAGCAAGAGAAACAAATTCCTCAGAATGTCTGCTGAGATGTCAAAAAAGAATTCAGGCTCTTTGCCCACCTGCTCTTATTGACTGCCAGGCAGAGATGCCACTATCCTGCCCTACCTTTTCACCCTGTGCTGATGACAACACAACTAGAACAACAGCTTCCTTGAATCACAAGGCATTTCCTACACAGGTTTTACAAATCAGAAGGTAATTATAGATTTAGCCCAGTCAGCAAAATAGGAACAAGAAAGTAAATGATAAATTTGAATACAAGCATACAAGCCTAGCACATTTAAACAACATCCACAAAGAACTCACAGACATCTGGTGCTGATTCAGGGCTAGTCAGCTGCTTCTGTAACTGTATGACCACAGTATCCCACAGCAGCACAGCAACAATCAAAACTATCTGCCTTATTATCAAGTGAAAATTAAATGTTAATGCAGACTCCTGGGCTGAGCAAACCACTAGGTGAGCTCACACTTTGTTTTCTGTTTCATTTCTGCATGACATTATTGCAACAGCAACAGACACTGGTTAAGCACACCACGATTTCATTATCACCATTCTACAGCCAGAGAAAAGTAAAACTTCTTGCCCACTTTTAATACAAGATTCAAACCTTCCCTGTCCATCCTCAGGTTTCGTCTGGCAATGGGTACATGCTAAAAGGTTCCATCAAGCACAGGAATTTAACATCCAGAGTTCCTCTGACAGACTCACAAACTACAATAGGATTTTTGTTAATCCTTGTCTCTACTTACAAAGCACAGCTCAGCCCATCAGCTTTGTTTCCATACTCACTGTCTGCCGTGGGTCCACAGAAGTGTGATTCTCCCCGGACTGCAAATGCTTTGCAAAGAAGCTATCAGGGACAGGAGTCAGCTTCTCATAGCGAGGATTCCTCTGGCGCTTGTTCCTGGCATCACCAACCTCTGGAATGCTCAGCCATTCCTCTTCTGTGACCTCTGCGAGCTTCCGCTGTTCAAACATGAGTTGTCATCATTATTTCTTTCAGAAATTTATTTCTTCAAGCTGCTCATAGCCCTTAATGGACTTTTTTTTTTTTCCTTTAAAGATGAATTACAGAGCTACAGGTCAAATATCAGATGTTTTCCTAATTAAATGTAAGAAAAGAATTATATGCACTTAATTATGATTTGGTTTTAGTCCAGTCTGAGATCCCAAATCAATTTGTTCTTAAGCACAGCGCTGCAAATACACAAATTAAGCTCAGTGCCTGCAGCAGCGTGCTTTATTACTGATCATTAAACAATAGCTTAAGTGGCAGATTTTATTTAACAGAAGATTTAGATCCCTCTCAACTCCTATTCCAAGGGCAACTAATTATTCATCCTCCAAAGATGAAAAGTGTATCGCCCTCTCAAGAACCAAAAGTAACAATTATCCACAAAACAAGAGCATACATTTACATACATTTCACTAAGCTGTGTAACCACTGGAAAATGCTCAGAGTGAAGAAGTGTATTCCCACAGAACATATTCCCACCTGGCCCTAAAAGCATCTCACAATCACCTCCTACAACAGTGAGTAACTTCGAATGCAGCTCTCAGTAAAGATCCTTTTGCTTTCTCAGGGAAGTAATTCTAATCTGGAGAATAAGAAAGTACTCAAACAGAATCTGAGCAAATTAATGCTGAGCAGTCATCTCCCATAACTCACGCAGATACGTCACACTGAAGGCAGTATTGTTCCTTACTTTCAAATCTGAGAACTGTTGCTGAATTTTGGGTCGTTCCATCCGGTATTTCTCTATCTCCTCTTTTTCTCGTTGTTCCCTTAGAAAAAGGAGTACTGAAGTTATGCTCAGAGCAATGAGTCTTTAAGCAAAGCAGCACAGAAAGACGTGTTCCATCAGAAGGAAGGCGTAACAAATGTTTCCAAGCACAGATTACAAACAACTGTGACAGAGGTCTCTCATCACATAAAACAACATTGTAGCATAAAAACAAATATTTCTAACCAAAGAAACTTCAGGATTTACCATCCTCTTAGCTGCAGGCCAGGAGTTTAACAAGTTCACTAACACTGCTTTACAAGGCGCCCACATCACACAACTTTCCTAATGATTTCCAGTGCGTTGTGCAAGACGTGAGGTGTCAAAACCATTCCCTCATCTTAATGAATGACAGTGAAGCAATCCAACCAAATCAACTCTCACAGTACGTTGTGCAAAGTACCCATCAACCTTAAGATTTATTGCCCTCGTGTCAAAGAGACAGCATTAAAACAAATAAAACTTCTCAACACTTCAGCTAGTAAAGAAGGATAACATTTACAGTGGAAAATGGAGGTAGGAAAAACTGCTTTGAGACACAAATGAATTAGAAAGCATTCCATAGTAGTGCTCTAATCAATCCTACCTTCTCTCTTTCCTCCGCTCGTCCATCCTTTTATCCAGAGCAGCATAAATAGCATCTGCTTCTTCATCATCTTTTTCATAGGGACCGCTTGAGAACAGGCTGCCAGCATACCCATTGAACTAAGGATGTGGGAAAAGGGAAAGGAAGAGCGGTATCCTCAGTTTACAGCTCCTGTTATGTACTCATACAGCCAGCTGTCACACAGGACATTGACAATGCCTGAGCAGGCTGTTCCCCACAACACTGCATCACACTAACACATCCCTTAAATAAAGGCAGCTTTCTTCTACTATCCCTACTGCTTATTGCCCCTCACCATTTCAAAAGTAAAACTGCTTCAAAGTTGCTTCTATTTCCAAATTGCTTCTATTAAGCAATAAACAAAATCCTTGCATGTTTTTTTCCATCAATAACTTTTTTTCCCTAAAAGCTACCGAAAGCAAACAAAAAGAATAAGACAACATTTAACTAACCAAAGTGGGACTTAAACACAAGAGACTGCATAGGCCACATGAATATATAGAACAGCACAACAGCTCAGATTCCATTTGTAAAGGAGAACCAAAAAGCACATCCCATAAAACACATAAACTAATGTTTTATTTATGGACCTCTTCCTGAGGCTCTCAGTCCTCCATATAGATAATTAAACCACAAACTAGAGTCCAAAGGCAGAATAAAAAACTGCAAACGCATGCCATTATGTATAATGGACGTAAAGGAAGAAAAAAAAAAAAGAGTTGCTAGAAAACTACAGGGAATCCTGGCCTTGAATCCTTAGGTGCTAAAGCTCAAGGAAGAGAACTGGGAGCTCAGGATTTCTCTTCTGCTTGGGGAAAAGCAACTCTAGGTCGGTTATCACATCACCTCATCGTAATTGGTGTCGTTCAAATCTTCATCATCATCATCAGCCGTCTGATTCTTCTTCATCTGATCCCCAACCGTCCTTTTCCCCGGCGGGGCATGGCGGTCATCCACAGGGTCGTTGGCATCGCGTGCGGGGCCGATATCAGAGCGGGTGGTGAAGCCTGTTGCTCTGCGTTGGTAAAGCAGGGACAGCTCTTTAGCACGCTATAACCTCACCTCTATACAGACAGCCAGCTAGAACTGCTACTGAAAGCCTGGCAATAAAAGCACTGTTCATTTGCAAGCATGGCACCAGCCAGCTCCTGTCCCTGCTGCTCAGAGCCAACGTTAGAAGAAAAAGAAAGATTAAAAAATAATCGGTTCTCTTGTAGGGGAAATTTTAGCTACAAAAACACCAGGATCACACTGCTCACCACTCCTGCATTGGGCCTTTCTTTGCTGCAGTGTGACTCGGCAAGACACAACATAGAAGACAGACCATGGGCTGTGCAGCACTGCGGGGTGCGGGGATGGCACCTTCAGAAACCACACGCTGAGGGGTCAGTGCTCCCCGGAGCACCGCCTGCGGGCCCACAAGGACGGGATGCTCCGGAGAAACGACACAAACTGAGGAGAGCCACCCCCCGCAACGCGAGGATACTCCTTCACCCCGCAGCCCGGGTAGAGAAGCGCGAAAACGCCGAACTTTTTCCAGAGGAGGCCCTGCAGGGCCTGGCTCCGGGCCGCGAGGGGCAGCGGGGCTGGGGGAGGCCGAGGCCGCGACCCGAAGGGGTACCGGGAGCCCGGCGGTGGACTCACCCGCGGCCCAACCCCGGCACGTAGCCCAGGGGCGCGGGCATGCCCAAGAACGGCTTCTTCTTCTTGTTCATGGCGGCGGAGGGTCAGCCGAGGCGGCGACGGCGGTGGCAAAAGCGGCGGAAGCGGCGGCAGAAGTGGGCGGGGCTACCCAGAGGGCAGCGCGGCACTTCCGCTCCCGTGTGGTCACGGGGAACAGAGCGCCCCCTCGTGCTGCGGAGGTCCCGAGGAGAGGCGTTTGAGTCGAATGCGCATGCGCGCAGCTGCGGGCACCTGCATGCGTGTTTATACGCTCGTGCATACGCGTGTGCAAGCTCACGCGCAGCCCTGCACAGACACCTGCACGCTTCCTGCCCTTGTGCGCCTTTGCACACACATCTGCGTGCACACACACCGGCAAGCTTCCATACATACATGCAGGTTTACACACACCCTTCCATAGATACACCCAGCACCTCTGCATGCACGTTTGCACGCGCACGCACCTGCAGTGCTCCCTGCGTGTGCACGTTTGCACCCACACTTGCATGCTCACACCCGCACATTTCTGCGCACGTGTGCACATTTGCACGTGTAAACTCAAGCGTGTGCTCTTCTGCATGCACACACACCTCCAGTGTGCACACATCTCCAAGCACATGCGTGCACGCAGTCTCACACACCTCCATAATTGCCCACCCATGCAGCTGCACGCACACACGCACCCTTTGCACTCTGTGCACGAAGCATGCCTGTTCCCATGTGTGCCTGAACGTGTGCTCCACCTCAACCCACTGCCCCAGGGTGTGCTCGGAGCGGGGCAGCCCCCCCAGCACTTCCCCCCATTTCCCTCCAGCAATCCCTCCTCTCCTCCCCCTACACTGCACCCAGCGAAGGGCACTGCAGCACTGGGAGCTCTCTGCTGATTAATTGCGAGCTCAATCCCTCTCCTTTTGAGTTTGCAATTAGCGGATGAGATGATGATCGCTCCGTTCAGAGGCAGCGGTGCCTTCCTGCATCGGGGCCCACGGAGCAGAACGGAGCCATCCCTGCACTGAGCAAAGGGCAGGAGGGGGCGAAGGGGGGCTGGGGATGCTCCTCCAGCCCTTTGCTGCCCTTTGGGACGGTGTAGGGCAGTTCCCTCACTCGGTGCAGCACTGCACCATGGGATGGATGCTCGCTTTGCTCATCCAAGGGGCTCAGGGCACCCAAAATGCATGGGGTGGGAGGGCACGAGGGCTGCAAGGGGCTTTTGGGGTCGGGGCTGCTTTGAGGCCCATCCTTCCCTGCTGCGTTCCTGAGTTCCGAGCAGATCACAGCAGCTGCGGCGAAGACAAATAGCCCCATTCTGCACAATGGCAAACCCAACCCCCAGCCACTTACTGCCCATCTATTTTTGGGTTTGGCTGGAGCTGAAAAAAAAAAAAGCCCTCCCCTTTGCCAAGCCGTTGGGTGCCAGCGGAGCTGTGGCGTTTCCCAGCTTTGGGGCAGGGTTTGGCCCCGGTCCATCTGCTGTTCCCCAGCTCTCACAACCTCTATGGCCGGGCTCATATAAGCCCAGGGCCGAGGTGGGTCTTCTGCTCTCTGCTGAGGCTCTGCGAGCTGCAGGAATTTCCCTTTGGGGGATATTTCCTACAGAACGTGGTGGGCAGTGCAGGGTGAGGGTGGCTGAGGGCTCCCAACCTTCTCTGCTCACACATCTGGGCAGAGCCTGCAGCACAGGCACGGCTCCGAGCCAGGAGAAAACTCATTTGTAGGCTCAGTAAAATCAATCCTAAACGATTGTTAATAATCTTCGTGCGCATTCCCGGTGTTTATTACAAACCACTGGATGCGGGAGCAGCGGGAACTGATGGAGCCTGAGGTTCAGAGCCATACCTGACCACAAACTGAGAGCGCTGCGAGCTCTGCATGGGTTTCCCAGTGCAGTTGGGGCAGAGCAGTGCAGCATCCAGCCCTGAAATGTCTTCACCCACTGCGGTCCTGCTCTTTTTAGGGTAGATGTGGCACCGAGGGATGCGGTCAGTGGAAATGGTGGGGTGGGTTGGAGTTGGATTTGACGATCTTGGTGATCTTTAATGACCCTGTGCTTTGGGTATGCAAGGGTTCCTCCCAGCACCAAAGCAGCCTGCACCCAGGTCTGAATGCTGGCACAGTGCTCTGACCCGCCTGGGATGGGTACCACAACTCCCAGGAACAATGCTGATAAGGGCAGTGCATTGCCTTTCCATCCCCAGCGTCCCCATGGCTCTTCCTGCTGGGGTCCGGGCTTTTCAAGTCTGATTTCTGCATTCCTCCAGGCCGGCATCTGCAGGGGATGCTGCGCACGTCTGTGCGGACACGCGTGGTAATCGCTCACAAAGGCTCGAAAGTGAAAAATCATCACTTAAATGGGAGCACGTTCCTGCAGGGGCCGGGCAGCCCTGAGCAGCCCCACACAAAGACCCCTCTGTCCCTGCCTGTGGGGCAGGAGGAAAGCAGGGCAGAAGGAAAGCAGGGCAGGGGAACTGGGCGCTGGGGCTGGGGGTTTGATGTGTCCCATAGCGCAGCAGGGATGCAGCTGCGGGGATGAGAAGGCTGCAGGGCTCATTCATACCCCTGCGCTGTCCCTGGTTGTTCTGCTCCACCACCGGTCCCCACATCACTACGCATGGATGGGGTGTCCCAACCCCTGGGGGGGAAGCAAAGCAAATCTGTGTGCCTTACACCCAGGGCTGTGCAATACCCTGCACGGAGGTGTTGCCGTTTTGAGCACCTGAATTGTTCAGATTTCAGATGGCAAAGAGGGAGAAAAGGCTGAACCAGAGGGCTTGGTTTTAATCCCCACCTGCTCGGCTGCCAAATTAACACTTTTGGAGCCTGTTCTCACTTGATTATCGCCCCGTGCCGTGAAATCCTCTGAAGACAGGATGTCCTACTTAGCAAAATCAATGCAGCGTTGGGTAAATAGACTTCCTCAGGTTTTAATTAGTCCCATGCACCGCTGTGTGGGGGCACCCAGGACGTGGCTGCAGCAGCTGCGCCACTCCAAACCAAGCCCATGTACTGCAGGGTGGTGACGTGGGACCCCCGACATCCATTCTGCAGCCACCCCTGATCCTGCTGTGGTGCTCAGAGCAGAGCTTGGAGCAGTGCTAACGGCACCTGGCTGGGGCTGGACTGAAGTCCTGCTATGGGAGAGAGGGACAAATCTCTTCTCTGAAAGAAGCAGTGATGGAGTGGCACGGCTGCCCAGGGAGGTGGTGGGGTCACCATCCCTGGAGGTGTTCTGGAACATGGAGACGTGGCACTGAGGGACAGTGGGCACACTGGGGTGGGTTGGGGTTGGGTTTGGGGATCTTGGAGCTCTTTTCCAACCTCAGTGGCCCTGTGATTCTGTGATTCCCAAAGGGCCTGCTGATGTGGGCTCATACCCCACCATGCTGATTGAAGCCCATTGGGGCACTGAAAGTTCCAACCACGTTCAGGTGGGGAGTGGAGGTGGAGATGGAGATGAAAGTGAAGGTGGAGATGAAGGGGAAGCAGCAAACACAGGACCCCCAGAGCCCATTGCCCAGCCCTATATGGACCAGTGCCATGCCCCCATGCCCTCACACTCTAGCCCTGCATGGGCCCTGCAAACCCAGCACCGGGCTCTGCAGCCACCTGATGGGGACCAGATGGGGCTGGGGGGGAAAGTCCTCAGCCAGCACAGTTCCTTAGAATATATATGTATGTATATATGTGTGTGTGTGTGCATTTTTTCTTTATGGAAAGAATTAGGATGTTGCTTTGAGTCTTTTGTTATTGCTGCAAGTGGATTGCGGCGCTGGCTCGCGGTGCCCGTGCAGCTGATGGCACTGTGTGTCCCCTCTGATTGGATTAAGTTGTGAATTTACAGTTTCATTCAGGGAAACAATATTAAAAAGAAGGAAAAAAAAATTCCGTGTGGAGAGAAGGGAGGCAAACAGGGCGGCGTTCTCAGATAATTACCGCTGCCTTGAAATAACCGTGACGCGTGAAAATCCAATTACATCCATCTATAGAAACCTCCAAGTAAAGGCATCCCATGTTCTCAAGTCCCCCCCCAGCCCTGAGCCCGTGGCCAATGCCACCCATGGGTGCTGCGGTCCTTTCCTCTGGATGGGCTCTCCCTCCTCCCGCCGCTTTGGGGTTTTCAATAGGGAGCAGAGCACCGGGGGAATCAGCCACGTTTCTCCTTAGACAAATAACTTCCATCTGAAGTCTTTTTATCTCCTCTTCCTTATCCTTCCCGGGCTGCAGCGGGAGGAGAGCTGGTGTTTAATGACTTCCTTCATCCTCTGAATAAGG
>PPHD01004433.1:1845-28574 GCA_002909625.1 Bambusicola thoracicus | reverse complement strand
AAAAAAAAAAAAAAAAAAAAAAAAAAAAAAAAAAAAAAAAAAGCCAGTGGAGGTTTTTATTAAACTCCCATCACATAAATGGGAAAAGTCCTATTCCTTAACACCTGAGTTCTGGTGATTATACAGTGCAGAAAAATGCCTCATGCTTATGTCCAGTGTATTTGGAAAGATACGTGGATAATTCTGATTTTTTATCAAAATTTGGTAATCACCTTCTGCTAACAGCAGCTATTTGACCAAGTCCTTAGGAATGAGCTGAAAGAGGTATTTAGTCAGAGGAGGTCACACTTACACCAATGCCCAGTGGCATGGACTTTCAAACAGAGAATAGCTCCCTTGAAAGAAGGAGATCAGGAGAGTTTGTGTTTCAAAATGTTACCTTCTGGAAAAAGCAAGTCTTTTGTAATGTTTGTGGTGTGTAATAGTTCATAAAGATTTTTTTTTTAAGTAAATAAATAAAAAACATTGTGTTTGCTCTGTTTGCTAATCCCTGTCCAAACATACACATCATACTGTAAATAATAAATGCTTTCTATCCCATGTTGGAAATAGCTACAGGTCGCTCTCTCTGTGGCACACAGGATAAAAGTGAATAAACACGTAGCTCTGTTTGGCTTCATTGCTCTGATGAAATGTATCGTATGATGCAAACTAGAGTAAATGAGTTTTACAGCTGGGTCTTGTGAGCAAGTGTGCTGTTAATAAGCTCTCACTGCCCTTGATGAGCTAACACTCATCTAACACTGGGATCTTCCACTTTCCCACTCAATCTTCAAGATACATGTCCTGACCACCTGGCTGCTTGTGCATCTGTCCGCAAGATCAATCACTTGGTGAAGTCAAGAACAGCACTGGCCGAGGATGTGACCCTTGGGCCTGTACACCATGCTAAGGGGTGCTATTCCACCTGAAGGGAGTCAAGAGGGAGAGGAAGCATGGATGGATCTGATCAAAGGCTTCTCTCATCTCAGTGGGAGAGCATCTCACCAGTGTTGCTGGTGATAGCAGACAGAAGACCACAAGTGTATTTGGGTGCAAGAGGAATGTTTTCACATTCAAAAATGTGTGATGCGCCACCCCTGGAGACACTCAAGGCCAGGTTGGATGGTGCCCTGAGCAGCCTGAGTTGGTGGGGGGCATCCCTGTTCATCCAGAGGGACCTGGATAGGCTTGAAAGATGACCCATGCCAACCTCATGAAGTTCAACAGCACCTGGGTCCTGTAAGGTCCTGGACCTGGGTCAGGGCAATCCAAAACAAAAATGGAACAGGTTGTCCAGAGAGATTGTGGATGTCTCCCTCCTGGACACATTCAAGGCCATGCTGGAGGGGGCTTTGAGCAACCTGGTCCAGTCAAAGGTGTCCCTGCCCTGCCCAGGGACGTAGGAACCAGAAGATCTTAAAAGTTCCTTCCAACAGTATGAGTCTGTGATTCTATGATATGAGCACAGTGAGGTGGTGGGTGGTGTGTTTCAGCAGCGGTAACAGCAACAGTGGAACACCTCTGCTGGTGTAGATTGTTGAGAGCATGGCATGCAGGCTTTTGTTCATTGCTGGTGAAAATACGTAGCTAATGGTGGTGACTGTGTTGAAATATTGTTTTGTAGCTGAGAATTTGCTCCATCAAACAGTGCTATTGTGTCCTTTGTATCTGTTGTTGTTTCCATGGAGACAAATAGGACACATTACTTTTAGAGTGACCTACATATGATTCAGTGATTCTATGAAATTGGATGTTCTGGAAAGTCTTTCTGGAAGCCATGGTTTTCCTTGGCAAAAGAAAGCAATTTATTGACTGGTGATTCGTAGGGCTGCCTGTTGTCATGCCCTGAATCAAGACTTTGCATTTTTTTCCCCAGTAACAAAACATGATCTCTTTTCCTGATAACCATTTTCTAAATACCTGCTCTTTACGAATGCAGAGAACACAATCCAGTTTTAATCCTGAGCATTCATGTTTTGTTTATATTGTAAAAAAGAGTTGCAGCCTGCCAGCTGTAAACCATTCACAGAAATCCACAGAACAGATTTTGATTTCTGAGGCCTTATTTTCTTCAAAGTTTAGTGGTACAAAGCTGGAATGAGTTCATTCAGATGGAGTATTGCAGAGACAAGAGCACTGGCATCTCAGCAAAAGTTTGCTCAAGATTAGACCCTAAAACACATCCAGAAAGGAGCTCTCGTTGCCTCTTGAGCTCATTTTTTAAGTCCAAAAGAATTTAGGAATAAAAATACTGTTTAGTTTCATTTATATATAATCTGAGTAGAACAAATGTGTCTTTAGAGTTGGTTCAAATATCATGTCTCAGAATTCTTTTCTTTTTCAATTTAAAAATGATGTAATTAATACCTTGGATTTTGAAAACTTTTCTTCATGCTGTAAATTTTAAAGAGAAATAAATGGATAGTATGTTTTATAAAACCAAATCTAATCCAAATTATTTTATTTTAGGTCAAGCAAATTATCTAAGTTGACCTGGAGTGTTTCTCTTCCTTCTTAACTGAGTAAAATGAAAACAGTTTGAGACAATCTGTTACCACGATTTTTTTCTAATTCAATCAAAAAGAAAATGCTGTTCCCATTAACTTGCCAGGCTGATTCATAAAGTTCAGATTCATGCAGACTTTCCCAACTGCCTGTCCCAGAAATATTCAAGGCTGTCAAGTGTGTGAAGGAGTTCACAAATGAATAGAGTCTGTGAGAGAGTAACTTCAGTGAGGTTGTGTTCTCACTGAAGTTATCCTCACTGTGTGTTGGTAGCTTTGCCACCACTGGACAGTTTTGAAGGGGTTTGCTTCAAAATAAGGAAAACGGAATATGCAGAACTCCATGATGGACACAACCACATAAGCTGCTTTTGTGATGATAGTCTGATTAATTTAGAAGATACGTTTTTCAGGTTAGGGTAAGCTGGCTTTCAGCCTCAAATCTGTCCTTAAAAATCAGGAGGAGGAAAAAAAAAAACCACACACAAGATTTTTAACCATTTTCCTTTTATCTAAGGCATGTGTTCAGCACATACGTGCATAGAGCAGCATTCTAAGAGAATCAAATTCTGACAGACCTGGGGACCTAGTGTCCCTGTAATATTTATGAGTAAAGTGGGGTTGCTGCAGTTTTCTCAGAAGCATTGGCAAAAGATACAATGACAGCATTATTCACCATTTGTGTAGTAAGATTTCCACTCTGCAAGGGAACAGTGCTGCTATTGTCCTTCTGGTAGAGCATGTGTGCTCAGATGACAGCCGTGTGCATCCCAATCTCAGTCACAAGAAATGCCTCCATCAGATGTACATTTTGGAATGGACGCTGCAGGATGCTGCTGCCATGAAGATAAAATGTACACATGCCTATGCTGCTCACTCAAAGCAGGCTCAGGTGGAAGTTAAGTGGCCTTACGGCTGCATATCACAATTGAAGACAACGTATTACTCCAGCAAGTGGGCATCAAGCTTCTGATGGAAGCAAGTCATGTGAAATTTGGAGGACAAGAAGAGCACACCAGTCTGAGGCCCAGCAAAGATGTGACTCAGAGGAGGCCCGTGGTGGTTTTGGTTAAAGGATGCTCACCCACCAGCTTCAGATGCCTTCCCTCTCCTTCTGTGGGGCAAGAGCTCTGAGTCACTCACCACCAGGTAAAAAACCGAGCATACTGCTTCCTCACTTATGCAGTGGCATTTATCATCCTTTATTTCTGTATATCATGCACAGAGAGGTGATACCACGCAAGGATATCCACCTAGTCAGGCTGAATAATAGTGAAAAGGGAAAAAAAACCTTCATGAAAACACCAGCTATTGCTGATATCTAAGTACAACAATAGCATAACAGTTTTCATGTTGATTACAAATTTGAGTTTGACAGTCTCACTCCAGAAACATATATAGATATACGTATGTCTACAAGGGTATGTGTGAATGTGTGTACACATATATAGTGCAGACTGTGTATACATACATGTATATTACATATATGCATTCTATATGTACATACATACATATAGGTGTTTAGCATACACACATAAAGCACACTTAAGTAGCATTTAGTGCAAAACACTAAAATTAAGAACTTTGAACAATGGTGCCCATTTATTAGACTCTCACGAAAGATAGGTCTGCAGTCATTTTAACCAGCATACCTAACTTCGCCCATAATATGACAGTACTGTTGCATAAAAAAATAGTAACATGAAAATCTAACATTTGGTTGATTGAGTTATTTTCTTTATATTAAAAATAGGAAGATATAGCTGATAATCAAATTTATCTTTGGAAAAAGATGAGATAGAATTTATTTAAAGCAATGAAAAAAAATCAGTGTCAGAAAAGGCTATGATCTTATTTTTTTTAAGGAGACATTCTCTAATATATCCCTTGCAAATATTGTCTATAGGCCCAGGCAGTAATGATTAAGCTGTCAGACTGTTTGCCACATTCCCTGCGGGGATGTGCCTTGAGTTAAAATCAGCTACAGTCCCGATACTAGCTAGAGAAATACACTCATATTCAGACTGAAAGGTTAAAGTCCAGTGTCCCAGTTATCTGTAATATTCACTGTCCACTGTGTTTTTTGTGCACAGGGTTCTGTTTGGCCTTTGTCACTGAACTATTACAGTACAGGAGCACCATGAAATGCACTACAGGCTGGGCCTGAATTCTAATCAAGGAGTCTCATCATCTCTTTTCCCTTGAGATATATAGTTTGGTGCTTCCAGTTTTTCTGTTGGGTGTCCAGGTGGTTGCTAACAGATAAAACACAGAAGGTAATGTGTTTTTGTTTTTTGAAATGATCCCCGGGAGTGTTACAGAAAAGGGTGCTGCACTCCAGGTTTTATAAAAAGACCCTGCCCAACATCTGCTTTGAGACACCTGCAGCTACAAGCAATTGCATCCACAGTGATAAGAACTGTTCATGACCTTGAGATTTTACTGAGTGCTTCCCTGTCCATACCGACAATTTGAACTGCTGTGAACTTGGAAGAAAGAATACTGTCTGTTGGATTGCTATGGATAAATGTAGCCTGTTTGGGATTTTTTTTTGTAATAAACCTGTGGTATACAGAGGATGCTTTTCAAAGAATGTTCTCATTCAAAAAAAGAATGTTCTCATCAACTTGATTCCTGGAAAGTTACTCATCTTTCTACCTCAAGGAAAGAATAGGTATCTAATGCCTGAGAACAGCTATTACATCACATGTGAAGAGGTGGTTCGATGTGAGGCAAAGTTGTGAGAACTTACAAGACAGCTAAGATTGCCATGTAATCTATTCACCTTTATTTATTGCATCCGTAGGAAATACTCTACAGTTAACATACTACGAACATCCTGGTCCTGTGAGATGACCTCATACTACTGGCCTTTTCCATCTCTGATTATGCTTGAAGTGCAAGTTACAGCAGATATTTTTGCATTACTAAACTCACTGTCATCACTTGCTTCATTCATTCCATGATATAAGATGTGGTATCCTGTGAAAGCACTGTGTTTACACATTGTTATTATGGAGTACTGATGTCAAACTGGGAAAATGCCATTAGGTAAATGCTTAATAAGTTTTACTGACTTTTGAGAAATGCATGGGATAAAAAAAAATGATAATGCATACTTGGAAAGAAAATACAGATGAAAAAGTGCTACATGATCTTGTTTGGCCTGAGCACCGTCAAAGACATGGGAAACAGGAATATGAGTAAGTTTTCTGAGGTATAAGATACAAATTACTGCAGTTACTTTTGTGAACACAATTGACTGTGACTGGGACTTTCTGATGTGGCTTAGTGTCTTTCTCACCTGACATAGCCCTGTGGGTCAGAGAATCTTGCCAAATATTTGCCTGGACAACACAATTCCATTTCAGCTTCATGTCATTTTAATATGAAACGAGGTTTTCTGTTGTCTTCTAGGCACCTGATTATGTGTCTGAAAAGGAAACAAACCTTCATTTGAAATTTGCAGAAACTGTACAAAGGAGCTACTGTATGGTTAAAGTAAGCCTTGCTGTTTTTAACAAAACTTTACATTTTGTCCAATGTAGAACTCTTTCTTTGCCATAAAAATAAGAATGCTTTCTGGGAAGTCCTTTAGGCATGTCTCCACGGAGATGATCAAGTGGATCAAAGCTAACTCAATTACTGCTTGAAGGAGGCTGGATGTTACTTGAAAGCTAGAGAGCTGTGCTAGCCATGTGCTATGCTTAACCTAGGAAGCCTATACTTACTGACTGGTTTTATTAGTTTAAGCATAATGTCATGCTATCATGGCAAATGGTTCCTGTCCAACGTGGCTCAGAGGAGCCTGAGTCTGCCCATACATGTCCATGCAAAGAAACCTTCACTTTTATTCTACTAGGTGCACATGTTGAACATCCATGTTTCAGGTCTACAACTGACTAATTTAGTGCCACAAATATAACCCTGAATTTTTTAAAACGTTTGTTCAGCTATGGTCACATCCTGGAGTTGATTAATATCCACAAATGTTCTTCTGGCTCCTACAGGTCTGCCTGGTATGCCTGGGACTGCCTCAAACTTGAAAACACTGTGTGAGTTAGGTATTTCTCTTTCCATCAAACCTGTAGAGCTTGACCAGTGGTTGTGTTCAGCACATTCCTACTCAGTCTGACTCTGCTCAAAGCACTGCTGGGGACTGAGGAAAACTGCCTCATTTATCCAGAATCACAGTGGTTCATGTACTTTTTAGTCATGTAGACTGTCTCCTCACCCCTCAGTACTGATGACTGAAGAGGCATCATTCATCTGGAAATCTGGTTTCCAATACCTGTTTCATTGCATAGCTTGTTTTTTTTTCAGCAGTTATTGCAGTGAGGATGGATATGGAGAGCAGGTGGGGCTCAAGCTGTAATGACGGTGATTGGCCTGGCCTGTCAATTGCCTTAGTATCCAGTACCACCAGATATAAGATATACCATCAGTCTTTCTTATTGTAACTAAAAGTCACCAGCATTTCAGCTCACAGTGCATTAAAAGAAATAAAGAGAAGAATTAAAAAAACTGAGCTGTCCTTCTGAAGGGAGAACATTGTGTTAATTTCAAGAAAGTCTTTAGATTCTCAACAGAAGGGACGAGCCTCCTCTGTAAAAAGGTAGATGATTAGCACTGTAAAGTAGCTAAAAAGGATTTAGAAAATATTCTTGCCTTCACTGCTTATTCTTTATCACTTCATGAAAATTCTTATGCAAATGGTCACATTCAGTGTAGCCACACTATAAAGGGAACGTGGACTTGGAAAGTAAATCAGGGAGACAGTAGATGGAGAAACATATTCTGCAGTAATACAACAAAATTACCACTGGGGTTTCTGCTCTTCTGTCAAATGGTAACAACAATACTACAGTATAATGTAAGGATATGGTAACAAAAGGCATTTATTCCATTATTGCCATTATTACTGAATTCCTGAATGGCTAAGAAAGAGGAAAAGAGACCTCCACTACGTGAAAAATGTCTGGTTGCAAATTCTTTTGATAACTGGAAGTTTCTTCTGAAACAATTTAAAAGATAAAGGGATGGATAATCAAGAAAAGTAATATGGACTTTATCCTGAATGAGGAATAGCATTTTTGTTGGATTTTTTTTTTATTTCTCTCTGCTGGCCACTTAAACATTTGATACTTTATTATGGTAATTGAACCTGGAAAATATATGAACATTGTTCAAAGAATATATGCTTATTATGTCCCTTGTTGTATCATTATTCTGTGCATCACTATGGTTACTGCAATAAAAAGGTAGATTTCTTTTTCCCCCTTTTGTATCTTAGCAGAATAGGGCATAAATATTTACTAAACAGCATAGAAACTAAATCTCCAAAGTTCTTTAAAACAAATCTCTAATTATGGAACATAGCTCTACTAAATTACATGTCCAAACAAACATTCTCTGCTAGGATTTCAGTCATTTCAGTGTTCACTTTGTGCTGGAGCTAAAAGGAAAAATTCTCTTCTGCATGTCGAATTATTTCTCTTTTACTTCTTTGATCACATCTAGGGTTTTTCTGGGTATTACGTTGTAAATTTAAGCATAAACACTCCTGGGATAGTCAGATGCATGCAAGCTGATTCAATATTTGATGAAACGAAGAGAAAACCCAAGCCTAAAAGTACTGACTAATCTAAAATTAAACAAATAATACCCTGACATGGCAAAACGGAATTCTTTGCCAGGATTTCCTTGGCCTCTTCTTCTCCAGCTAATATTTATGTTTTTCAGTGTCGGTGGCTTGGTTAAAATCTCAGATAGACAACTGCCTTAGTTCCACATACATACTACATTTTATTATTATTTAAAATAAGCCCTCAGGACAGACCTTAAAGTACTCTGCATCCATATGATTTTAAGCAAGCTCAGGTGTGACTAAAGCACCCACAAAAGATCACTAGTTTCTTCTTTTTCTGTTCCATGTTCCACCCCTTGCTTTATAACACATTTTTGGCCAGATTCCTGAAACAGCTCAGCCTTTAAGCTCTGTTGAAATCCTGACCACTCAGCTCTGGGGTCCAAATGGAGCAGAGCCCATTGCAGAATCCATTCTGAAAAATGCTGGTGTGGCTGGCAGGACTGCAATAAAAAACAGCTGCTTGTATCTTGAGAAGTTACCTCCTTTGGAAATGACCGTGGTGTGCTGTTCCTAAAAGTAACTGCAGTAAGATTAATGTCCTGCTGCATATTCCTCTCTGACCAGCAAATCTGAGGACTGGACATTTGGGTGGACATTTTGTTTTGCTAGCAGGCAGAAACACCAAGTATCAGCTATTAAAATATACCTTTTAGTCTCTGCATATAGCAAATAAAATGCCAAGTTTGGCAAACCTGCTCTGCTTTTACTAACCTTCCTCAGATTCATGCTTGTTCTCATGGCCACCTCCTGGCTCATCGAAGTATAATTACAACATTACTCTGTGAGGAGAGCCCACAGTTCCTGTTGAATTCAGCAGAAGTTTCATGAAGACTGATAGTAAACTGTAAGAATGTCAAAATCTTATCTTGCCTCCGTAAGTGCACCTGCTGATGACCTTTGCAGGGTTTCTTTCCTAATAATTATCTGAACAAAAGTGGAGTGGGTTTTGCTAAGTGCATCCTCTTAAAGCACCTGCTGGCTTGCAATCCAGTTTCAAGTGAGTTGCAAGCCTGTTTCAAGGGAGGAGCATACAAAACCTGCTGAAATCTTCATACTCTGTCATCTAGTATTAAATCATAGCTACTACAGCATATTGTTTGTAATTTTAATTCCTAAAACTACTAATAAATTACTAAAGTGCATAAACTTGTCAGTAAATTGTACTGAGCAATACTGTAAGAGGGACTTGCGACTCTACTGGCACTGAAACTACGCACAGATAACTTGTAAAACAATTCACTGGCTGAAAATGGGGGAAGGGAAGGGGGAAGCCCTACCCAAAAAAACAATAAAATTAGTCATTTTTTATTACTCTGTGCTTGCGTAATTCCTCACCTTGAGGGAGGTTTTGAATGGGAAGGAGGATGGCCTTTGGCTGCAGAAATACAGGTAATAGTATTGACAGCCACTACATTTGAGTATGTCATGCTTGCTAACAAGCAAAAAACGTAGTACCTAAGATACACTAAATGAAGATGGCTTGAAAACATCCATTACTCTGTTTCTCTCCATCTGTGTAATGTTGCTAATGAGTTCACACATTTTGCATTTTTACAAAGCTTTAAATTAAGCAAAACTTAAATCTGTTCAGAGATTTTCTCTCCTACAGGATTTCTTTTTTCTGCACACCCTAATAAAAATAAAAAAAATAAAAATAAAAATGATAATACAACTGAACATTATAGTAAACCTCTGGAGCTGATATCTCCAGCAAAGTGCAGTCTTATGTCAAAGTACTCATGGCAACTACAAATACTCAAAAGCTGTCTCTGTGTAAAAATAAAAGAACAATGCCATACTTCCTGAGCTAATTTTCCAAAATGGCTGTGTATTTACTGGGCTAGTTTTAAATAGCATCGTCAGGTCAAGACTTTAACCTGAGTCTCTCATAGTTCAGCAAGCAAAGGTTCGGCTCCTGGTGTCTGTGGATGAAACAGAAACCTCTGCTTCCAGCATATTTCAGAAGTATTTCTGCATCTTAGGAGTCTGAAGGAGGAATCTGAAACCATTAAGAAAAAAAATAAGAAAGTAAATAAAGTGCAATATCAAGGTATTCTCCCTTTTTGAGGTATTTTTCAGACACCCTGGGTCATGACTCTACACGTGTGGTCAGTTGAGGTAATAATACTAAACGGATGAGTTTTTGCAATAGAAATACCCTGTAAAATGCGAAGTGGAAGAGCTTACCTTCTTTGTGTCAGAGTTCGCTCACACACGCTCCTTCGAGACAATCTCTAGAGCAGTGAGTGCATTTATGTGATGGCCTGGTGTGCCTGATGTACAACCTTAATGACTACAGGGATGTTTTACAGCTGGAGTTAACTAGTGTTACCTCTCAGCCATACATACGAGCTCTGGCCTAAGAGGGATCGTTTGTCAGAACTTGGCTGGCCTTTATTCATAAGCTGCTAGCACGATATTTTTGGTGGTAAGCCAAGTGATTTAATGGTGCTTTTCCACAAATGCCTTTGCACTGAATCTGTATGTATTCTGGAAGGATCAAGTCTTACAACTTCTCCAGAAAACCCTAACAAAGCTGTACAAGCAATGGCACTGCTGAGATCCAAAAGCAGTTCACTCCTGGAAGCCATGCAAGTGTATGCTCCATGCCAGTATCAGAGTGAACAAAGAAACTCACACATTATCTTTTAGCATAGTTTTTACAAGTGAGTTGAATCAGGAACGAGGACAACTTGACCCTGTAAGGCAGAAATTTGCACTGCAGAAATACACCAATGCTTAGAGTCATTAGTGTCTTTGGTCTGCCAGTTGTTTTTGTGGACAAATGCAGTTTTTAAAGCAGAATTCAGATAAACTTAGGCATCTTCTTTTGTGTGCAAATCTTCGGCAAATCTTTGACTTTCCTTGTCATTTCAGTATGTGGGCCATTTCCAAGTTGCTACAGAAGCCACAGCCACTGAAGTGCATGTCCACTGTTTTTTCATAGGTTAAGACTGCACATGAACTGTATATTAAAAAATCAAGGAAATGCTATGATTCAATTTTATTTTTTTTTTCATGCAATAGTTCTAATCTTGTATTAATTAAATGTTCATTGAAGCTGGAAGCCTAGAAAGAACTTGGCTATGAACCGGATGTAATTTCCCTTACGTTTTTGTCCACTTAATAGAACTGTTAGGGTTCTAGGCTGAAGTTCATTATGGTGTCTGTGGTGTTCTTTTCATGAGCAGATCCTGCTTACTGTGCTGTAGTTAGAGTACTACCCTTTTTTTTCATTGAAACAGTAACCCACGAGAGAATATCATCAGATGGAATGATGACTAGTCAGCTATGCCTCCAAATGCTTAACCATATACTTTGTCTAGGCCATGGGTGTCCAACCTTTTGGCTTGCGTGGGCCACACTGAGCAAAGATTAATTGTCTCGGGACAATGTTTGCTGTTGCTGAGTGATGAGTGCTTGCCTGGGACCAGACCAGGTCACTCAGGAAGGAAGCACTGCTTCCATGATGGTGTGGCAGAAGGGGCAGGGGTAACTACTAGCTGTACTGGGCCCCGTGTGGTTCATAGGCTTTCGGTTGGACATGACTGATCTGTGACTATAAAAGGAAAGTTTAAGGTTAGGTATGGAACTGGAAAGTGTCAGCAAGCCCTTTCAGCAATGTAGCAGTGTCTTCCAGAAGCAACTCAAGTGCAGGCACGGAGATTAACTCTGCTGCTTATTTTCCAAAGGTAGCTGGCCTTAGTAGTACTCTGTCTAGTTTTGCCCATTGCTGCTCTGGAACCAAGGGTCCTGGAGTCTGTAGTGCAGAAACATCTGTGTGAGTTGCATGTGAGCCAGCTCTGGCTTAGAAGCAGTTTAGCTGGTTTAACCCCACATAATGCATGCTTCCATTTTGCCTGTATCACTGCACATCAATATCATGCTGAAGTTACTTCCTTTGTAAAATGATGAGACTTAGTGAAAAACCTTCATACAATTCAAGTTAGTAAGTGAGCTCCAGTTCTGCAAAGGTAATACTCAATTTTCTCAGATGCCGGAATTGCTGCAGTACTATGGGCATTCAGAGAATAAATATTTTTTCTCCTATGTCAATCACAGGAACACCACAGAAATATATGAATAGTCCCAAGAACTCTGCATTAATTTTGGTAGATTTGTTAGGATTTTGAGTATTAATATAACAGTCAAATATGAGGAAGATTCTGTTGTAATCATTGATTTACAGCTTTTGCAACTAGTTCTTGGCTGGGATGAATACATGACTTCTAAAGGATGTCAGTGGCTTTCGTGACATGTGCAATCATACCAGATAGCTAGCAATTTAGGACAAGGAGTTATTTAGGAGTTATTTTGTGTTTTCATTAGCTTAACAGAGCCTCGTGAAGTCCATAATCCTTTGATTTCACTGGAATGCAGCGCAGCTTTCTGTGAACGAAATTAAGATGCAACAGTTTTCTTTTTTTCTGCCTTTATTTTCAGTGTAGACTTTACAAGCTCTTTTTAAAAAGATTGTCTGTTTATTTGTTTTTATTTGTTTGTTTTTCATCTGAGTGAATTACTTTTGTTTAAAAAAAATACAGTAAAAATGCCTTAATAGAAAGCACAACTTTAATTAAAAATACTTTAAACATAAATGATCAGAGCATCTGGAAGTTGAGCAAGGCTAATACAGATGCTATTATTTTAAAGTCAGAAATGTAATCTATAAGGCTTTTTGTGGTTACTGCTTAAAGAAGAATGGCTTCCAAATTTTCATGTTGGTGAGTGGGGAAGATTCATTTTTATTCTTTCTTTTTTTTTCATATTTAGCTCCAAAATAAATACACTTCAAAATAAAATGAATAATCTGGAAGATATTGAAAACAATTATACTCCTTTAAATTAATTTCAGATTTTAAAGTAATAAGTTAGACCGAAGGTCCATAGCATACTGTTTGCTTGTTTGCTTGCTTCAGGAAGTGTCTTACTGTCACTGCAAAAACCAATAGGAACTGCTCAATGTTGATTATAGCACCAGATATGTCTGAGAGAGACTAAGATAATTGTTTTTGAAACAGAAAAAAACTGTGGTCTCAGGAAACCAGAGTATATGGTCCTTCTGATTTTAAAACTAATAGTTACATTGCCTAACCTTAGATCTGGAGCATAAACTAACAAAAGAAGGGAAGCAATGTGAGGTTCCAAATGGGAATAAAAGCTGTCAAAGAAAATTTTGAGGGGTAAGCAGGTTCAAGGGCAAGTGCAAATGGCTTTCATACTGAAGACGCATTGAGAAAATACTTCTGTTTCTCAGGAAATATCTCATTTTTAACCAGCTTCAGCCCCAAGTGGAAAGACTTCAACAGCCTTGGAGTTTGTTTGCCATTCCCAGAATCCAGAGTGTCATGTACTCCACGGAAGAGTGCGGAAAAGTATCAGATTAAATCTGCTTTTCCTGGTTGGTAATTATCTCAAGTGGAATGTTAAGGAGCTCTGTGACTCTTGGGTAACCGAGCTTGTTTATCTTGGAGTTTGTTTGATCTCTGCCAGACTCCTCCTGCTCTTTGCTCTCCAGTGACAGCTGCAAGCACAGGTTCTTCTGGGTCACTCTTCCAGCCATTTTATGAAGCCAAATGTGTTCATTTCTCAGCACTGTGCGCAGGGCTGTAGGGATGAGTCATGAAACAAAAACTTGATAAACTGAAGACCCAACTATTACGTTTTCCAGGCCTGAAAGAGAAGCACTTGAATTCTGAGGTTTTCTATCTGAAAGACCAAAAGTAAAGATAGTAAAATGAAGACCACCTCAAGTTCACCTCAAACGAACAAACGAACAAGCAAACAAACAAATAAATAAATAAGGTTAGTGCTTTGTTGTCATTTGATTGGAATATTGGAATAATGATCTCTGGGAGTCACCTGTTCTGGGACGTGGACTATCTTCAGTCTGGGAGTAGTTGGCTTCACAATAACTGCTGTATGAAATGAGTTCAGGAGCTGTTTGTCATGCTTTTCAGAAAACTTACCTACAAGTCCTCTCAGCTCCATTTTGATTTTCTCCCAGTTATTGTTGGGAGCCCATAAGTAGTTTCTGCAGCTCAGAAAGTCCCTAAGTTCAGCACTTTATTTCTTTGAAGATGAAGTGACATCATGGCAAAGAAGTTTTACACTTGTGAGCAAAATGTTTCTTATAAAAAAACAATATTTTGTTTCACTGATGTATGCACTGCGATAAAGGCTCATTTAGCCACGCTGGAACATAGCTTGCTAGAAATCTTCATATAGGCTGTTTAGCTCCATTAATAGTTGCTACGAGTGCTCACTTTTCCTATTTTAACCACATGCTGATGAGAAGGCCATTTTCTGCTGATGTCATGAAATGTCTAGTATCTCAGGGAAGAATGGCAAAGAAAGATCAACATAATGCAACAGAATGGCGTTCCTTATTCTTTATTGTTCCGAGATCTAAGCTGATGTGTTTTCTTTTTTTATGGAATATTTTAAACGAGGATTTCAGTTTGTTTTTTGCTTAATACTGCACCACCAGATCTTAGCGTGCAGTGGGAGTTACAAGTTCGGGAGTAAAAAATTACCTTAAAACATAGCAGAGATGGCAATGAATTTTCATTTTCTTTAGGGAGACAAAACAAAACGAAACACTGCAAAATTCTTCTAAATGTCTGTAAAGCTGATAAAAGAAAAAAACTTCAAGTACAAATCCCAGTTCTGTTTGCATCTATGGATGGCAGGGAGACGTGTGTGCAAGTGTACCACACAGGCCTAACATGATGTGCAGCTAACTTTAGACCAGAGCTGACCCCACAGAAATCAGTAAAAGCAATACACATAAAATCATCCCTACACTTTTGTTGGTTTTGGATGAAGTTATGTGTGCTGTGGCTTTAGTTCAAAGTAGTAGCAATAATGTCCATAATTAATATTTAGTACTGGAAGGGAAGTCAAAAAGTGTCCCCCATCACCAAAACTGAGGCGTCATAGTCACAACTGGGTATTAACGCATTTGCAGCAGGAAATCTGTGTTTCCAGTGATTTTTTTCCTGGAGCAAAAAATGAGTTAATTGGGTAAAATTTCAAGTTATACGTTAAAAATAAACACCTGGCAGAGTACTGCTACATCTGGAGCACACCACAGTATTTAAATTGCATTTGGCTTGTCTCTGTGTGTTTCCCAGATGCTAGGGCACAGAGAAGAGTAATTAAAAGCAGCAGGTTACCATGGTATTTAATATACTGCTGTTGAAGAATTTATGTTTGTGATTTGGGTGAAAATGGTCTGGGAAGTCTTGGTTTTGGTGGAGGAAGATGATGTTTATGAGTGACAATGAATTTATCAAAGCCATTTACCTTATGCTCTGGGGCAAGAAGCAAAGATTTCAGCATAGTGAAAAGCTGTAGGAATCACAACACAGTGAAATTAGAAGGATACTTAAAGCAGAATAAAGTCCATCTTGCCTAAGAAGAAATACGAAATGTATACATTAACATGTCACAGTATCAACTATTATCAGCTAAGACCCTTATAATGGAAAAAATGCAAGCAAAATTATGTTGGGTACTGACAGAAAATGTGAAGAATGAAGAAAACTGTGGTAGTTAGACTGTTTTTCTGGTGATCTGAGCTCGGGTCTCAGTTCATCTACAACTGGGTTCATTTCCAGATTGCGTAGGAGGGGCTGCCATTTTGCTCCCACCTCAGAGAGGAATCAGCAGACTTCTGTAGTGTACCTGTAACTTTGGATTTGAACACACAGAAGCTCACAGTGACATGACAGCTGAATATCCCTCTCCCTGCTGGCAACTGTTTACAACCACATTCTGAGAAAAAAAAGAAGAAAAAAAAAAAAAAGAAGAAGAAAAACCAGTGCCTTTTCAGCTTTGAAAAAGGCCTGTAGTGAGCTTGTGGCAATCTTGATGTGAATGCCAGGAGCTGTAAGGAAATCGGAAGATTTTCAGCGCTGCCCGGTATGGTCCAAATAGATAAGGTTAAGCTGTGTTTGATTAATGTCTACAAATTCCAGATGAGCATTTTTCTGAATTTACCAAGGTTTCATCCAACATTTCACTATTTTGCATCTTCATCTGAAAAAAAAATAAGTCCACTTTGTCTGCATCTTGTAATCGCCTTCTGTTCTTTCTGGTGCAAACTCCCTAAACATTCAGATGTGATGAGTCAGGATGGGCACTTCCTGAGATATCAAGAAAGAAGGCATTTCTTTTGAGGGTGAGTTGAGTTCTTTGCATTCGTCTCAGTATCTGAAGTTGCGTCATGCAGTCATCATATGTGTTCCTGTTTTGTTTTTGTTTTTTTTTTACAGCTTGGTGAGTAATGAACTTTTATTTTAAATTCATATAAAAACTGTGACTGTCATGTATGCACCTGTCTCCAGAGGATGAAGTTTAAAGAATGAAACCAAACGGGTAAGACAGGACTTTGGGTTTCAAGCCTGTGATCTGAAAGATCACGAGAAGCAGAAACTGTGACAATAAAGTGGGTGTCTGTATTTAACCAGAATACTCATGTAATAATACCTAATGAAGTCATCTCATTTGAGTTAATTTGCAGGCACTACTTCAAGTATAAGCACTCTGCATTATACGAGGCTAAAACTTTTCCTCCTTGGGTAAGGTGGCTTCCCCTGACAGGGGTTCAAACCACACAGAGAAGATGGGAAAGGATTTTTTTACCTCACCCTTCCCATCCCAGCTTGCTGACAAAACTCAGCTCAGCAGCTGCAGAGAAGGAAATGGCCACCATGGATCATTTCTCTTTTCAAGGTAATGCAGTCATGTGCTGCTTCTCACTCCAGGTCACAGCACATTAAATATAAATTCTTTACTTACAGTGCATTCCTATGGAATTCACTCAAACTGTGGTAAAGGATTTGCCCATACCCCAGGATCCCATGTTTAGTGCCCTGCTTCTGGAAGCCATTGCTCATATGAAAAATCCTTAGACAGATTTTTTTGTCAACATTCTTGCATACGTTTATTAGACATTACTCAAGGATGTTACTCAAAGTCAGGAATAAATATTGAACAAAAATAAGTGTGTTTAGCTCTATAGAAATGAGTAAAAATGTGGACAACTGAAACCGAATAAATATACCTCAATTTTAGTACCTTTAAAATTGATAACTTATTTTATAGTAGTTCCTTAAGTCTAGGTGAGCCATAATGTACGTAGCCTTAAAACTCAAAGTATATCAAATTGACCAGACAGAATTTTAATCCAGCAAAGCAATTTACAGCCATATAAGGCTCCATGCTTAAATAAAGGAAAGTACACAAAATAATCAATTTACAATAGTGGAGACAAAAGCAGAAAGAGAGATTGTGAACTACAGATAAACATGCACATGAAAAACTACTCCTCTTTCATTTAGAAGAAACCAACCAATATTTCTAAATAACTTTTCCATAGCGATATGTATTTTGCAATTAAATTTTCAAGTATGTTTACATTAGAAGAAGATCCCAAATTAGGTAGGGCATCACCATGCCCAGTAGGGCACGATTTGTTTGCTGGCATTCACTGACTGAACCTTATGTTCTATAAATTAACGCTATAAATGTGATTGCTAGTGATACCAAGATTTATGCAATTGTATAAGGATTTCAAGTATGCACAGTCTGAAAGCTGCAGAGGAGTTTTATGCCAGGTGGTAAATTTCTCATGATTTAAAGGTCAAAATCTGGTAATGCATGTGTCATCGCACATTTTGTGAGCATTACGTGGCCACTTCATGCAGTCTTCTATTTACCCCACATCCCTGTGTTCCACCTTGCCCAGTGGGTATCAGCTCTTATATCTCCAGCTTCCATCAGTATGGAAATATTTCATGTTTTTTCCACTCAAGTTCAGGCACATTCAAAGATAGATATGTACATAAAAATTCCCTCATCAAACCAGGCTATGGTGAGCACTGGAGGTGTTCCCAGACTTGGGCTCTATTATACATGCTTCCTAGTGCTAACTACAATTTTACAATCATTATGACTTACAGTTATTTGAAAGTAACTTAGTATGTGAAGTCAGCTTCTGTTGGAAGTACCTCTTGAAAAGCAGAGTGATTGTTGTGTTGTGCTCACTGCTGAAACAGAAGCAGCTGGATTAACTTTGCACCACTAAAGGGTGTCATCTGGACCGATCAGCATGAGGAAATTTGCACCTACAGGTGTACTTCATTCTGATATAGAGAAAAATGGTTCCAGGTAGCGAAGGCTTCCATGAGTGATATTAAACAAAACAAAACATAATAAAGGCTATCAGCTGTAAAACCTGTTCTTATTTTTCTCCAAAACCACAGCACATATCACATTCATAAAGCCAGAGACTTAAGCAACTCCTTTTTATTCCTGTAAATAGATAAAGCATCGAGTAGTTCTTTCTGCCACTTGGCCAACCGTCTTTGGAAATGGCTATTACACGCTGGCAGAAGAGACTTTCCAAAGCACTGCACAGGCAGGACTCTGGGAGAAAAGAGTTTCTAAAGACATTGGGAACATTGGTTTGTTGGCTGATAGCCCGTATTTGATAGTGGCTTTCAAAAACTTCCTTCTGTCAATATTCATGCCATTTGTTCTGATCCTGCTGCAGTATGGTTGGAAAGCTCTGATATGTAATCTGTGGCCAGGAAATTAAAACATAGATTGTTTTGTGTGTCAGAACAGAGAGCCTCATCTGTGTCAAAGACTGCCTTAAACGTATAAATATATATAAATGTAAGTAAGGAAGAAAGGATACAGAAATTTTTGCCTTTTGATAATTAAAAGATTTTTTTTTTCTCTCTAAGAAACAGGCAAAATTCCAGCAATCTTCTCTTTTCCTTGCCACTGATATGCACTGTCTCTTTCTCTGTATGTAGATGGCTTAACCAGGAACCATAAGGTTCTGGTTCTGGTTCACAAAGTGCTGCCATGATCCCACAGCCAGAAAACTGGGAAAGATTAAAGTTACCTTTTAGATGTTCAGAAAGGCTGTTTTTTGCACTTGCTAAACAAACAAACAAGCAAACAAAGAAGATACATTATAAAAATATTATTAAAATATTTTCTTAAAGAGAAAGTATGCTGGATGGATGCCTGGTACTTGACGGCTGGAGTAACTTGCTATTTTACTGATCTCTCCTATTATTTCTTTTTCCTGAGGATATCCTTGCAAGGTTAGACAGACATTTTCTCCCTCCGGAAGTAGGACTCACAGCTGAGGAGCATCAAGTGGGGGGTAATGTCATAAGTCCTGCACATCATCAAAGCCCACATTGAAGCAATACTACTGTGGCAGTTTGAGGCACTTCTCTGCTGTAATCTCCCCACACTGCTTCTTCTCTTCAGCTGCTCTGATAGCTAGTACACCTTCCCTTGGATTTGTTGCTGAATCAGCTCACCAGCCAGGTCACACACAGTATTTAGAACATATTATCTAGTTACATGTGCAGATCACTCTGAAGCAGACTTCCATTTCTGAGCCCCCGGCTAACTCTTAATTTTAGAACAATTTTTTTCCTTCCACTAAAAGGAAACTTGAAAGCAAAGACTTTCACTCTCTGAGCTCTATCTTTTTCATCTCAAGGTTGGCATCTGTTCCCTGAGATGCGATGGGAACAGGCTCACTTAAACATTGTTATGCAGGCCAGATTTTCATTTCCATTACTGCTGCAAATCATTACCATTTTTCCACTTTGTGGAATGCCCCTTCCATTTATTTTTAACAGAATTTTTCCCATATACAATAAAACAACATATGTAAAATGTTTAGGCCTGTCTCTTATCCCTTTCTGCTTATTTCCTCTTCTCTCCACTGTATTCCTACAGGGTACTTTGCTGTTTTATGCAATCTTTTTGGAATTTGTTTGTTTTCCTTTGTCTTTTGGACAGATGATTTCTCTATTAGGTGCTGGGGACCAGATTTTAATGTCCAGTATACAGTATATGCAGTATACGAAACTGATGAGGCCTTAATAAGAAGCTCCCTATACTCTTTCCTCCCTTTCTGCTCCAAAATCCAGATCTTGGAAAATCAGAGACACAGTCTGGTGAAGAGAAAGGGAGCAAAGAAGGGGCAAGTTGTCATGCCTGAGTATAATTTGGTTTCATTTCCATTTCAAAGAGTGGTCATGTTGTAAAGGAGTAAAAATATTGTGGATAGAGTTACATCTGGAGGTCTGAGGAAGCATGCTTATAATTGTGCTGGGGTGGTCTTCCCCTTATCTAATGTAGAACCATGAATCTATGGAATGAAAAATATATATTTTAAGAGAGATTTATCAAAATTTAGTCAAGAACAGGAAGCTAGAGGAGCAACAGCAAGTTTTTAGGACCTGATAGCAATTGATCACATGCAGTTTAAGTGAGACTTTACTGTCCTTTACTGCAGATTTGTGACAGTACCACAAGATTTGATACTGGGAGATATTAAAAGAAGCACTGGAAGGCTCCTCAGTTTTGACAGTAGGAACTCCAGAGAACTTTGAATAATTAATATCCCACTTAAATGAAGGAATAACTTCTTATGATGCATTATACCAGCTATATTCCTTTCCTACTTTCTGAAAAGTAGTTCTGTTTTGTGTTTGTTTCATACTTGTAAGCAGGGGTTTATCTAGTTTCTACAGATGAACTTTATTTTCATTAGTGAAGAGGCTGCTAAATCTTGCAGTTGAGTATGGGTAGTCATGTAAGAGCGTGTGACTGCAGTAAGAGTTGACAGAGTGAGTCAACGAGAGGATGGAGATTTCTGTTTTTCTAAATGCTATAGCTGCTAAAGAACTCTTTGTCCCTCTTTACCTGATCGTTTAGAAACAGAGAGCAATAAATAGTCCAAATATTGCTGTATCCATCTTTGGGTTTTGCTGAATATCATAAATCAAAGCTTTTGCAGAGAGGTTTCATTCCTGTTAATGTGCATAGAGTACAGGCTGGGATTTGACTGGAGCAGCCCTTGCTGTGAATAAGTTTACAAAACTTTGCTGTGCTCAAGCAGGGGCACCAACACCACATCATACCTGTAGGTCCTGGTTCCTCCGTCAAGGAGTCTGAAAATCCCCTCAGCACCCCAGGGCACACATCACCATCTCTGGTGACAGAGCCTACCTGCTCCACCTTTACAGGCTTTGACAATGCAGAAGTGAGCTGCTCTAGGAAAACGACAAGCTGCAGAATCCCCATGCTTCAGCACTGCTCTGTTGCCTTTGCATCTCCAGGTTTGCGACAGTGGTCACTGTTCTGCCCCATATACAAAGAAGTATAATTAAAGACTGCAATCCATGTGAGAAAGGAGAAGAAACAAAACATACAAGCAGTTTGATTCCCCACAAGTGCTTAGTCTGACAGGCAAAGTTTCTTCTTCATACTTTTTAAAATTGGAGAGTCCAACATCCTTGTTGTTCCTGATCCTCCTTTTCTTCTTTCCAAACTGGCCTGGCTCTAAGGACAGGGGCAAAAGAAGTAGGGGGGGAATATATATGGAAGGGAAGAAGACTACCTTGTCCTATAATGGATCTGAGTATTTCATTGGTTATCTATTTGTATTGGTTTGTTGTTTTTTTTAATTTGGTAATAGCAACCTCTGGTGGTTCATAGCAACTTTCACAGTTCTGTAGTGAATATGTTTGCTATAGAAGTGCTTGCGTCAGAAACAGCACTATCTAATCCCAGATGGAAATTGTACTTTACTGTGAGCCAGCTTTCCAAGATTGGAAAATGATCCCACTCTCTTCTCTTACACCCAAATTTACTATGAAGTACTGATGTCTTCCCTAAACAACACCTAGTATTTCCTTTCTGTGTTGGTGATATGCTTCAGATCACGTCTTATTCAGGATGCAGAAAAAGCAGGGGGCTGCAATTGAAAGTGATCCCACATCTGGCCTCGGCTTTGAAGGCTCTGCCAACCGGCTAGTGAAGGCAGGTGCAGGAATTACCATTATCCCAGTTTTACAGATAAGGAAAGCAGGCACAGAGAGATTGGTTCCCAATCTGAGTAGTGTATACAAGGAATGGAGGTGAGAAAGGTGGCAATCTGTACTTAAAAAACTATGGAGAAAATAAAATGTATGCAACAGATGCCTCTGTTCTGGTTTTGTTATCAAAGTTTACAGCTCAGAAAAGAAATGGGAAACCTGATTACAGCAAGAAGGGTATAAGCAGAAACATCCTAGACATTTCCTTCTGTATTCTGCCCCTTTAAATATTAGGTGCACATGTTTAAAGTATATTTGCAGTTCTTTCAGTGAGACTGCAGTGCGTGAGCTCTCCCTAGTGGGGTCACAGAAGCCTGCACTGAAAGAGCTGGGACTGGTTGTGCTGTTTCCCCTGTGACTTTCCCCCAGTACCCACATCTACTGGTGAAGTATTCACAAGAGTCCTGTTCTGCAAATGAATTCAGGTCCAACGAGGACCGAAGATTCAATGAGGAACCTTAATTCTGAGAGATGCACAAATTTCATGCGACCCTCCTGGTGAATTCAGGATTCTTGAAAAGATTTTTTCCCCTGCCTGCAAGAAAGATGAAATGAGTAACACAGACAGCAGCTTCCCATGAGAGAATAATTTCAGTTTCTCAGTGTTATTCAGTTTTAATGATAAATTTTAGTTTTACATCATTGCTTGCTAAATAGAGTTCTCCCTTTTGCCCCGGAGCCCACATGTACAGCAAATTATAGTACCAATACGCAAATCTCTTTCTCAGCACTCTGAATCCTGGATTTGAAAAAGTCAGTGATAGGAACAGACTGTGATTTTAGATGAGAGGCTTGTCACATAAAATTTGAAAGTACAGAAGCATCAGCTAATCCCTTGTTAAAAATCTTGTTAGCTTTCAGATTGAATTGTGATTTCCACATGGTTCTGCAATGGTCACGGGTATCTCTTCCTAAAACTGCATGTGTTTCTGAGGTGTGTAAACCTTCCTGAGCGGGAAAACAGTGAGCTACCAAATGAAGATAGGCACATTTAAATTAGAAATAATAAATACATATTCAACACTGCAGGAGGTTAATCACTGACTGAGCTAATTCAGAAAAGGACACGTTCGCCATCTCCTAATGCTGTTCATGCAAGTTGGGTTGTTGTTCCAGCGATAGGCCTTAGCCCACAGTCTGTGTGCTTGGACGGTGCAATAGGAACTGCATAGAATTCCCTGGCCTTTGGTCTGACCAGATGAGTTAATGGTCTCTCTGGCTTTAAAACTATGAATATACATTACAAAAGTTTAAAGAATTGATCGAGAGTTATTTGTGGCACAGCTGTGCTGAAATTTTGCCACAATCACCTTCTCAGAATGAAGAATATGTTGATTTTAATAACTGTTTCTGAGCGACCTTTTGTCCATGTTCATCATAGTTAGTTTAAGCTGTACTTTTATTATTTATTTATTTATTTTGAGATCAATCCTTGACTGTCTGAGGTTATATTTTTGAAACTATGAAGACAGCTCACTTCTACAGAGTTCTGTGATTAATTATAGAAGACACATGATTTATATAGAGTAGTGTTATCGCGTGCCTTGGCCTCAGTGGCTTAAGGAAACCAAGAAAATCTAGGTGTATCTGTTCCTTAAGTAACTATCCCTTCACATTAAAGTAATTCTGCTATTGCATAAAGTTCACTGAAGAAAAAAATCCATGAGATGGACAGACACACACAAGTTGCAAATATTTCAGCTTTTGTATTTTCAAATATGTCTTTTTAGAATGTCAAAGTCTAAAACAGTCCAGGAAAAACAGGGATTCCATCAAGGTCTTTATCTAACGGAGAACAGAAGTATTTTGGAGGAAAGTCATTCAGAGTGATGGTTTTAAATTAAATTATTCTCTTCTGAAGTGTCACTGTGGAATAGGGAGGAATCTGTACAAAGTTTATTTGAAAATGGACAAATACATCCCAAATACATCCTATGCCCGAAAAACTACCGATGACTTGGCATTCAGCTCAGCACCTTATCAGATGTTATCTTTGTAGGTGTCCTATCTGTGGATGATTTAGGGAAGAAAAAAAAAAAAAAAAAAAAAGGCTTAACTTCATATCCCATAGGAACAATCACTTCCTTACCTTAATATATATTCAGAGAATTTCTTTTTAACATCTTTGAAGTTGTCTGACTTAAGTATTCCACTTACATAATGCAGCACAGACTGGGAATGCTGAGGAACTGTATTCTGAAATCCCGCAGGGACTGTGTGAGTTTCAGTGTGCATCTCTTGGACCTGGACTGGAACAGATCAAAATATCAACCTCAAGCCAAAATGTTGTACTCATAGCATTTCTAGGAGAAAAAGTTTGGCAAAAATTGAGATCAAAGAGGAGAAATGAATAGCACTGACTGCATTTATTTTCACTATATAATTCATGTTAATATTCTTGTTCTAAAACTCCTCTTAGACGGCCTCTGACAGACTAGGTAGTAGCCATACCATTAGAACACGTGGAGCAGACAGAGCAATGTGAGCAGGTTTCTCTGTTTCCAAACCTGATTTGTTGTTAGCTAAAATCCTCACTCAATCTTCACATGCTCTTCTATAACCTCATGTTCAATCTTTCTTCCACAGATAAGACTGATGGTTAACACCTGCAAAAGGAGATAACATTTTTCCATATTGCTCCAGAGGTCTGAAAGCTGAAGAGCGGAGAGAAAGCAATAAAACACGTTTAACTGGCATCATGTTTTTGATGTTTATGCTGCATATGACAATGGAGACTGTAAATAGGGCATAAAAAGCATTGCTGTTGAAAATGTGAGAGTATATCAATATATCAACATGGAAGTGGAAGACTCTTCTTTGAGAAAGAACCAATTCATATTTTCACTTTGAGGGGAAGTACAGGTCAACCAGCATCTTTATTGCTTGATTCTGTTTCAACAGGCGTATGGAAGAGGGCCTAATGGTGGCTGTGACTGCTGGTGGCCCCTCTCACTGCCAGCTGCATGCTGGCAGAAAGGCTACACCTTGCGGTTTTGCATACCCTGCTATTACCTACCTGCTCTCACTCCCGGTTGATTTCTGCAGTGTCTGCAGTGAGGGAATCCTACTCCAGGAAAGCTCTGTCTTTGAATCCACGTAGTGTTCTTTAATGAGCCATATCTATGAACACACTGATTATTTCAAAATGCTTTGTGAAAGGAAGATGGTAGCTAATGCAGGTCATGATTTTCCTTCACAAGGAAAATACTTCATACTTCAAGACTTAGTTAGGTTTGTCCCAGCTATCAGTGACTGCTTGGCTTTCACACAAATCTGCACCTTGCATTCAAAATACAAGATTAATCTTCTGTTGCTACAGCTCTACTTCCAAATGGATTAACTCTCTTGTTCTCTGTAATACAGAAGGAAGAGCTTTTCCCCTTCTTTAGTTCACATGCATACAGTATCATCCCTTTCCTGAAAGATACGGAATTTGTTATACATTTCATCTGTACATTCACCTGCTCTGCACAGTCACCCTCTTGGAAGAACAAGCACACCATGGCTCTGAAGTGGAAGTTGAGACCTCAGGGTACCTTTTCATTGCCATACATAGCTTCTTCCACGATCAGTGCAACATTCATTGAGTGTTATCTGTGATTACATGCTGGAGATAAGGGGCACTATAGGAGTAAGGTCTGCTTCTGCCAGGCCAGCACCTACTGAACACAACAGGAGCCATCCCACCAAACTCTGTAGAAAAAGGACATCATGCTGGAGAAAACATTTAGAGTTAAACACTCACTAAGAAATGTAAATTGTTGTCTGTAGTCTATATTCTCATTCAGTGCTTTCTCATTGGGCAAGGAGACACAGCTGATTACAATACCTTACACTATCTAGTGTTCAGTGCATACAGTAACTGTGTTTGTACCTCTGCTTTCAGAATGACCTCTTGGCATCTCCACCCTAATACAGAAATCAAAGTGTGCAGGAAAACACAGTCCACTCCATGTTCTTATACTGATGCCATTGAAGTGTATCCATGCACAGAGATTGAATATGCGCTGTGGTGACGGAACAACTGTACTATAGCAAATCAGCATATAATCTATAGCTTGGGTTGATGGGTTCCTGATCTGGGAAGGAAGAATTGCCTGCATATTTGAAGAAACAGTAGCATATGTAAAAGTAATTTTTCAGTTGAAGAATTTTGGCAGGAGGTAGGAAATCACTTCTGATGTATCGCATAATGGAAAAGAACAGCTCAGATTCTGGACCAGGATCGTCCAGTCCTGAGGAAGGTGACGAGGCAGCCATTCCTGCCTATGTGTGCATGCACAGTCTGTATGTGCATCAACGCACGTATGTAAACAGACTTTCATTGTGTAGGACAGAAAAGATCGTGGTTTCTGCATGTGCTATCTTTCACAGGAGGTAGGAATGACAGGATATGCCTGTGTTGAAATGTAATTGCAAATAGAAAAACTGCCTGAAAAAAAAGTAAAACTAAACACGAATAAAAAACACGAATAAAAGTGTCACTAAAGAATTCCATACCAAGAGATAGAAGAAGAGGACATTAAAAACAGAAAAACATCTTTGGTATGACTTTGCTTTCAACTTTTTCAGCCCTTCCTTTTCTTTATTCATCACCTTAGGTTTGATTTTTCACCACGTGTGTCCTCCCTAAATCAATAATAAGGGAGAGACAAGTTTCCTTTCTTT
>PPHD01004432.1:0-28576 GCA_002909625.1 Bambusicola thoracicus | reverse complement strand
AACTCAATGATCATTGTGGTCCTTTTTAACCCAGGCCATTCTATGATTCTGTGATTTTATGATCCACTGTCCTGTCCAGAGCTGCAAGAGAAGTTATTTTCCCTTGGCCACATGATTCTGTTGGTCTCTGATAGAATTTGAAAGCAAACTAATCACTGAAATGGGCTGGGCCATTGCACTCTGTATGTTTTCTCATTGCATTCCTGTGTGTGGCTTGGTCCAACCACCTCCTTGGGCCCAAAGTCAGTACCTGAACAAAACTGTATGATGAAAATGACAAGCATGTCTCTTTAGTGGCCATTGGCAACCTCCCCCTGAGTCCCTCAGGACATTCTCAGCCTTTGTTTTAAGCAGTTCTCAGTCTCTAGTGCTGATGGGTTAGAATGGTTTGGGCTGCTTACCTTACCTATGTGTTATCATAATGGGTTTTCTGCTTTCCCAGGTGGATGAACTCCATTTGGAATAGACTTCCCCAAGAGAAATCTTCCCATAAGTTCTCCAACCACGTCTTTATTAAAGAGCTTGGCCAAGCTCCTACCCAACCTCCCAAGGATTTCCTGTGTATGTGCCCCATTGCCAACATCCACATGTAGTACAACGTAAATCAGAAATTCATCCCATTTTCCACCATGGCTGCTGTGTCTACCTGCCACGTGATGCTGATAGAGACTGGCTTGAAAGCATATGTCATTTGGACTTTCCTTATTCTGCTAATTACTTGGGTCAGTTAATTTGGGAGCCCTCCTGTGTTCCTGATTAAAGCCTCAATCCCAGAGACTTTGGCACTGAGCAGAGAAAATCCTGCTTCTTTTCTCAACAGATTTCCCTCTAATCCCACCTAACCATTCTTCACCCACACAGCCCCAGGGATTGCACTATTTCTCACACCCGAGTTGGTACCTCCATACATCAGTTGACATGTCAACCCACTGCTACAGCAAAGCAAAATGTACCCCTTGAGTAAGACCAGCAGATAAACTTTTCTCTCCTTCCTGGGATTTGTAGATTAGTTCATTAACATTCTAAACCAGGCTGGTCAAAGATTTGGATGGTGATCAGACAATAGTTCAACGCATTCAATTTACAATGCAATTACATTTTAATAAGCTGTGACCCCCAAGGCAGGACCTACCACCTGTCAGCTGAGATCCAGCAGGTGACCTCATCTCAACCACAAATAGATGCTCTGCAGCTGAGGAGTCAGCAGTGTAATAAAATATAACCTCTTGTAGTCGTCCAACCAGACCCTTACTGTCTGACCTCAGCAAGTAGTGGGAACCAGATGCCTCCGTTTCCCTGCAGGTATAATTGGGGCCTTATTTCTGGCCTTGCAATGATGCTGTAGAGAACTGGGAAGTCCTTTGGCTCCCTTCCCACTGGCCTAACAGGGAGGTAAGATACTTTAAAGGAATGGGAAAGTGAGCAAAAGCCAAGTGTTACATCCCCCCATCTCCCACCGCATGGAGCTGGGCTTAGAGCAGCCTCCAACGTGCTTCACCCAACCCTGACTGTAAGTAAAAGATTGGCTGCAACCGTTCAATAATTAAAAAATAAAAATCCATCTACAATCCCTGATGACAAATTCCAGAGAGGGTCAAATTCCTTTACGAGCATGAAACGAGAGGTTTTGTGCTCACGCTGCCTTATTATTATACCCAGCTCCCTGTACTGTCATATGCATCCTAAGAACCAATTTACTATGTCTCTCCCTATTTCTCCAGCAATATTAGGAGCAAAACATCTTCTAAATGTCCTTTCGCAACCATAGCTGTTGTTTCTTTTTCAGTAAATGTTTGCTTAGTAGTGCTTGGAGACCCCGTCCTTGCTGAAGGGCCAAAGGATCCAGGCATCCACTGAGGATACAAGTGGATTTTGGTGGTACTTTACAGGGAATAAAGACTGAATTGCTTGTTTTCTTTGTGATAGAAGAGGGCAGACGGTCTCCTGAGCCATGCTGGCTGCAGGCAAGGTTTGGACAATGCTTTTGCTTTATTTTTCTCAAGGGACATCAGTAAAACGTCTGATTTAAATGAAGAGAGCCAGTTGCTCCTAAGAGAAAATCATAACCTGGACAGAAATCTCCCACACAGTTTATTTTTCCTAGAATATGATTTCTGGGGAGTATTTTGGGTGGGGTTTTATTGGTTTTGTTTGCTTAAGCATACACCTTCAGTTTTCTCCTCCTTGAGCCAGAGGGGTTAACGCCACTTGGAGGAATAACCACGGGGCTCAATCTACTCACTGTGCTTTTGGTTGTATAATCATAGCACCATTGAGGTGGAAACCTCTGTGATCATTAAGTCCAAACATCAGCCCATCCCCACCATGCCCACTAACTGTGTGTTTCTTCTAAGCATGCTGCTTTTCACTGCTGCTATGCATTATTCTTCCCTGGATGTCTCCAGTCCATATTGCTGAGCTGTTCAGACACTGGAATCTGCTATGTCAGAGCATCTTTGCTCTAATCTCTGGCTATGGACGTGCATAGGCCTGTTCCAATGGGCTCCAGGGGATTAAGCAGCAGAGTGTAATGAAGAGGTTTTCTTCTTCCAAACTTCAGAGGAGGAGATAGGTCACCTGGAGTCAAACACTGTTATCCCAGGGCTCTTCAGTGCAGCAAATTCAGTTCACCTGTGAATAAGCCTCAAAGTCAATGCTGAGAAGGGACAGCAGCAAAAGCAAGAGACAGGCAGAGCAGCACTGGAGCTGCTTTTCTCCCTCTGACCTTTATTTCCATCCTGCAGCCCTTGGCAGCTAATTTTCCTTGGGCTGGGAGCAGATGCTGTGTAGGGGAAGTGCATTTTTCCTCTTGGGATCCCTTTCACCTGGACAGAGACCTTCAAACAGCTTACAGCATCCTGACTGTGCAGATCCAATTCACTTCTCTTTTCTATTCCCTCCCTCTGGCTACCTTTTCTTGTTTTATCCCTTCCTTCCTCATGGTTCTGAGCCCCCTTTTTCTTCCTTTTCTGCCTTTTTTTTTTTCCTGATTCACGCTTCCAAAGCCACCCTTAGCAGAAAGGAAGGAGAGAAGGGAGGCAACCCCATGGGTATGTCCCTCTTCTTTATTTCCAGTCCTTCAGAAAAGAAGCAGGGATAGGGGAGAGAGGAGAGAACACACCGCATTGAAAGCCCTGGCAGTGCATTCCTGCAGCTTTCCTAAATGCCAGGGGAATGTTATCTGGCCTTGCACACCAGGAACGAGAACTTGAGCCTTGTGAAGTGTAATAAGGAGAACGGCGCCTAATGGAAAAATCATTTGCTCGTGGCATTTAATTAAAAATGTAAATTTATGAACGGCCCTGAAATCATCAAATGGAAAAGGCAGAGCCGCATGAATTTTGATTTGATTTCCTCCGTGGGCTTTCCCCTCATCCTCCCGTGCTCCCTTTATCCTTAACCAAAAAGGTGGCACATGGGGAGGTAGAGTGGCTGCCAGGCTGTCCTTGGGGTGTCCCCAGCAGCGATGCACACACATGGCGTTTTAATTCTCTGCACATCAGCTGCTGGTCCGAGTGGATGGCAGATGGGGCTGTGCCAGCTCCATCCATCCCTCTTTTGCACGGAGCATGGATATACAAGTGGTTCTTGGCACGGACCTGGAGCTTGGTGATGTAGCAACACATTCCTGGAGATGTCACCCATCCAGAAAGCCACACTTTATGTAAAGGACTGGCACTGCCTTGTGCCATCCCCTGTACACAGCTGAAGGCACTATGCAGGTTCAGTATAGTCATAGAATCACAGAACTGTATGGGTTGGAAGGGACCTCTGGGGATCATCCAATCCAACCCCATCACCTCCTACCAGATGCATGATTCCCAGCACAGTCATGGACACGAAACCTTCCAATGAGAGCACTTTGGTCCCTTGCTGTGCTCCAAAATCCACCTCGAGGTGGTTTAGAATCACCAAGTCTTCCTTCTTGGTGCTATGATTCGCATCATTTAGTACTACCTCTTCCAATAGACTCAAAGGTGGGAGACACTGGGACTTGTGGCACAGCATATGTTATCCCAGGTGTCCATCCTTGCTCATCATGAATACTTGGCCATGCTTTGGAAAAACAGCTTCCATTTTCAGAGCTGCTGTGCTCAGAGAGGTGGTTTTGTCAGGCAACCCAGCTGGTCTTGACGGTTGGACGTGATGATCTTGGAGGTCTTTTCCAACCGTAATGACTCTGTGAGTCTATGGTTTTTTGAATTGCAGCTGGCCAGGTAGAGTTTGGAGTTGCTTCAACCTTCCCATTCCCCGCATGGCTTTTGAGTCTGACGCACGGACTCCAGGATGTAGGGTGAATAGGTCCTGCTGATCCCAGCAAAGACTTTTTCTCAGAGCAAAACCACAGCAAGGCCATGACAATCCATGTCTATTTCTCACCTGTTATTTGTCAAGCAGCTGCAATTAGGACAACAGTTAACAGTCTTAAGTTGCTCCAGGGGAGAGTTGAATATTAGGAAACATTTCTTCTCAGAAAGAGTAAGAATGGATTGGAATGGGGTGCCCATGGAGGTGAAGTCATGATCCCTGGAGGTGTTCAAGAACTGTGGAGATGTGACAGCCGGGGACCTGGTCAGTAGGCATGGAGGGGGTGGGCTGGGGTTAGAGTTGGTGATCTCAGAGGTCTTTTCCAATCTTAGTGATTCTATAATAATAAGTGTTCAAGTGATAGAGAAAAACGAGCCTGCTTAGGAGGGTCTGTCCAAACACAAAGGTAGGTGTAACGAAGATAGCAGAGCCCCACTGCAGCCAGAAGTGAGTACTGAGCACTAAAGAAAGTAAAATGGAAAAGGAGAGAAAGAGAAGGTGAGCCTTTACATCAAAAGGCCAGACATTCACGTTTGCAATGATCCAGCAGTAAGACTGGAGTTATGTCCAAAAGGATATGGACATGGCTTTCTCCATCACAGCACACATTGCACCAGACACACACATTGCTCCGGTGCCACCTCTCGCCTGGAGTGGCAGATGTAAATATAAGGTGGCCTCTTCCCCTAAACTCCTTCTCCCCAGTGCCACCTCTACAAGTGGACTGTGAGCCAGCAGCAAGGAAAACCCTATGGTTTCAGCAAGTTTCTTTTAGAAGACCTCAGTGTCTCATGAAAACAGCTTACTTTTCCATAGACTAACTGCAAGGCATCCCTGTAACGAGTTCATCAGTTCTTCCACCAGCTCCAGGATTTCCCCTCTCAGGTTGAAGTGACAAACCCAAAGCAGATGGTCACTTCTCATCTCAGGGGCTGCCTCAGGTTTCCATGGAGTGTTACTTTACCCCCTGTTTATGTTAGTATACATGTCTAGAATTTGGACATCTTTTGCTACCTTCCAGGCTGCTTTTGCTTTGGGCTAGAATGGGTCTTGAGGTTCAAAATCCATCTTGATTTGACACCAGCAGAGGAGACATGATGTGAGCACAACTCATGGAGTGAGCGGTGCACATCGCCTCCCACTTATGGCTCTTTGTGGGAGATGTTTGCCAGCTCCCCAGGTAGACAGCCGACTGCCTGGCTTATTTATACATCTGCCTGAAGTGGGAAGAAAGAAGAAATCTGTCAGTAGTGTATGGGAGATGCAGGACACACTCGTGCTGCTGAGATACTGCCCTGATACACTTGGAAAATACCAAGCGGAAAGGATGTCCATCATTTCAGCCTGCCCCTATTGCTGGTTCTCCAAAGGGACCAGGGACAGCTTCAGATGTACAAATGAAATCCAAGAGACTTAATAACATTTTACTGCATGCCCTTAGCATCGAGGATTGGGTGTTTTTTTTTTTTTCCCTTCTCAGTTTGCTTTTGATGATTATAAATGGAGGGGATGTCATTTGCTTGTACAGCTGCAAGGCCAGGTCTTCAGAGATGGTAGGGTGGATGGAGGAGATGATTTTATCAAGAACTTGAAAGAAGGCATAAAACATATGCAGGTGTGCTGATTTCCCAGGCAGGTCTAATGAGCTAACAGTCTAATCTATCAGCCCGTCTCAGCGGTGATAAAAGTCTTCATGGCTCTTGGGATGAAACTGCACTGCCCATCATCCCATCCCCAACACTGAGCTGTTTGGGTTATTACTGGAGGAGAGAGAAACCCGGTTATGAACATCTGCCCTGGAGCTGCCAATGAGAAATGTGCACCTGAGGCCTTTACTTTTCTGTAGTCTTCCTAGAATCATAGAATCATAGCCATAGAGTCACAGAATGGTTGGGTTGGAAGGGACACCATAGCCCAACCAGCCTCACCCCTGTCATGGGCTGAGTGCCCCCCACCAGTTCAGACTGTCCAAGGCCCCATCCATGGCATTGGGCACCTCCAGGGATGGAGCACCCACAACTCTCTGGGTAAATATTTTTCTCACAGAATCACAGAACAGTTTGGATTGGAAATGACCTTAAAGATCATCTAATTCCAACCCCCTGCTATAGGCAGGGATGCCTCTCTCTGCAGTCCTGTAGCTAGAACACTAGGCTAGAAAAATTCTCTTCACCTTTCAGACACCACCGATCTCCATGCAAACAAATATTTTCCCCTGTGCTGGGCCCTCAGAAAGTATGTCGTACTCAAAGCTATATTCCCCTCTTCCAAATAGAACGTCTTCCCTCAGTCAGGCCCTCCTGCTGTCTCTGCACTGTTCACTTTCTTCCCAGAGCTCTTACTGTTCTGCTTGTTTGGAGAATTGCTGGATGGTGCCATCAGAGAAAGATGACACCCCAGATGTCCCATGAACTCAGTGGAGAAACGCTTTGGAAATGCAAGCAGCCAGCACAGCCTGCAAGAGCCTTTTATAACTTTGCAGCCAGATCTCTGAATGTCTCTAAGTTCAGCCCGGGGCTCAGTTCACAATGTCAGTGTCTATTCCCCACTTTATTGCTCTCACATTTGGAAGACCCTTAACAGAATGCTCACGTTGGGCCCTAGAGCAAGGTCATGGGATGCACTGCTTGTGGTACTAATAGGAAAGGGAAGGAGGTTGGACTAGATGATCTTGCAGGTCGTTTCCAACCTTGTGATTCTATGATTCTATGATAGAAGCCAAGGAAAGGATGAACATAGAGTCTGAGTGACTCCAGGCTTATCCCTGGGGTCAGGCACGCACCTCTCCTCATCCCTGCCTCCCTGGGAGCCCGGGTTTGGTGCTGTGCAAATAGCTTCACGTGATGGATTGCATCCTTAGCAGAATGGCCAAATTTCTTGGCCATTGGCCCATTCGTTAGCCAAATGCCTTGGTGACCTACGTACCATTGCCTGCACACAAGAAGGCGTACAGATACGTCCCATTTCATGCTGCCTCACTTATTCTTTTCTTTCACTCTCCAAAATTCCATCTTCCTATTTTCCTTCAGCTGTTCTTTCAGCTTCTGTTAGGGAAGTGTGAAGCGTAAGAAAGAAGAACTGCTTAATGAGTGACTCTGTGTCCCTAAGAGATACTGACAAGGCAAAGTGTGGAACAGAGCAGGGATTGACAGCCCCAGCAGACACTGGTACTTTGGTACCTACAGCAGGATGCTAAAACCAAGGAAGAGGTCTAAAAGGTACCACTACACCTCAAAAAGCTTTTGGAGGAGCAGCCATTGGTAGTGTGGTCAGAGCTGTAGGGGTGCATAGCAGGCACAGGCTGGGAAGGATGGGAGATGAGAATGAGGAAAGTACATATGCAGTGAACTCCCCCTCCCCAAAGCTCCCCTGCCAGACCTTCACCCAGCTTCCTTTGGCCTTCAGAAGGAGTATGTGCAAGAATAACACAGCTCTGACAAATCTTTCCCTCTTTCTTCTCTCTTCCAGCCACGTCAGGGCTGGCTTGGAGCTCCAGGCTCTTCCCAAAATGGGGCATGATGTGCTGAGCAGCTGAAATATGGTCCTTTCTTCCTACTGGAATGGCATCCTCCTGCCTAAATGGAGCTTAGCTTAATGGCTACCAAATGTCATAAAGGCTCCTCTAAAGACTTTTGGGAGCCTAAACTCCATCAGAACCTTGAGGAAATAGGATATTAAATGTCACAAATACAGTTTCCTAATTGTAGAGAGTGTCTGTTGCCACTGAAAACCCCTCCGCTTCCAAACCCATTTCTGAAGCCATCCCCAACGTGGGTTTCCTTATTTTGGAACGTGAGCACCGATGAGATGAAAGTAGGAAAAAAGTACATTATTTTTTTCTTTCTCTCCCCCCAAAAAACTCTTTCCACTTCCAGCAAAGAGAAGGTGTCAGAGAGCTTCTAATTCTGAAGCAGTCGTCCCATTCGTTATTGTAGCAGCTGGAGCAAGCCGAAGCGACGACGACCTGGAAATTGGTGAACCTGTGCCAGCAGTTTTTATCTGTTAATAATATTTGTAATTGGGTGACTTTTATTAAGAAGGAGGAGGGGAAAAAATCTTGCCTGGAGATTTTAACTCGGTCAAGTACCGAGCCATCTTCCTTCATGCTTTTTTAATAATCCAGGACCAGCATCACAAATTTTGCCGTGTCTTTCTCGAGTGGAGTTGTCTAATGAAATCAGTGTTTGTCTGTCACTTGGACACACAGGCACTGACGTGCTCTTGCAGTGGCTGTTGTTATTCTCATTGGTGCTCAGGCAGGACAGAGTCATAGAATCAAAGGAGCGATGAGGTTGGAAGAGAGATCTCAGGTCCCCAAGCCCAACCCCACACCATCCCACCACACCCACTGACCACATCCGTCAGTGCCACATCTCCATGGTTCAACACTTCAAGGGATGGTGACCCCACCACTCCCCGGGCAGCTGTGCCAATGGTTGACCACTCTTCGGGAGAATGAATTTTTCCAAATGTCCAACCATCCCGAAGGTCACCAAAGGGAAGCCCAACCTCTCCCATTGGCAGCAAAATGATTTTGTGGCCTTCTGTACTAATCCAAGTTTCTGGAGATGCTCAGAGAGACAAGTTTTCTTTCTCTTTTTGTCAGGCTTGCTTTTTGTGGTCTTCTCACAGCCTTGCGAGTGACCTCTGGCACAGCAAGGAGCGGTGCAGGTGGATGAGATGGAGGAATTCACCCCTCCATCTTCTAACCGTGCCTTTCAATTGCCTGCACTGGGCAGGTGAGCTCAGCTCAAAGGCCACAGCATCCTCTCTGCACCAAACACCAGCGACTGCGGGAGGCCCTGGTCACCATGCCCTGAGTTGCACTGAGTGATAGGAACAGGTCCAGCACTGCCTGAGCTGGGTCAGGGAGGAATCAAAGGGAGCTGTGCTGGTGGGGAGCTTGGTAGACACAAAATCCTCTCTTTGAAGAGTATATTTAGGACTCCAAGGATACCTGGTGAGCTGTTTCCTTGGCAACACAGCATCCTCTGCCCCCAAAGCTGAGGACTCACCCCACACACCTTCCTGAGCACTACACACAAGGTGGAAGGGTGACCTTGTCCCTGACTGACTCACGACAACCGGAGAGGTGCATTCATTGGCCAGACCTCAAACTGCAAATGATACTGCAAAATGAGAACGGCCGCAGTACAACACTGGGGGTGGCTGCAGATTTTATTGAGCCACACTGGAAGGAAGTGTGGAAATCCCACATCCAAAGGGAGTGGATCTTCAACCTGTGTATCCAGGGACAGGGCATTCACCACAACTCTGGGCAACCTGTGCCACTGCTCAGGGCTCACCTCCAGCCTGTCTCAGGTCTGCTGCAGGCAGGGAGAGCCAGGCCACTTTACCTGGACAAGCCCAAAGTCTCAATGACTACACGGTCTTATCAGGCTCAGAGCATGGCAGCTGGCTCTTTGCAACATTGTGAATCGCTTTTTGTTAGAGCTTTTGGGGCTATGTACTTGTTCTCTTCTCATTAACATAATTCTTCTTTTGAGGGAGCTGAGTAAGGTTGGCAAACAAAAGGATTTCTTCCCAGCGGTGAAATGAAGCTGACAACTGTAGGATGCAGCCTAACCCAGATGATGAAGCATCTAAAGGGATGAAGGGTATTTTCCCCTATACATCCCGGCCTAAAACCCAACCATGTCTCCATCACAGGCAGATGGATGCTGTCAGGCTGGGTGGGATGCTGCCAGGACAGACCGACCACCAGGACCAGACTGGAGGGGACAGTTTCTCTGCTGATCCCTACCACTGTAGTGTGTCAGGCCATTGGCTGGTTACCAGTGTCATAGAATTATAGAGTCATTAAGGTCGGAAAAGACCTCTAAGATCCCCAAGCCCAACCCATCCCCACCATGCCCACATCCCACGTCCCTCAGTGCCACATCTCCATGGTTCTGGAGCACCTCCAGGGATGATGACCCTATCATCACATCCCTGAGCAGCCTGTGACAGTGCATCACTACTCTTTCAGAGAAGAAATGTTTCCTAATATCCAATCTGAACCTCCTCTGGTGCAACTTGAGGCCATCACCTCTCATCTCATCACTGCCGCCTGGAAGCAGAGGCCAACCCCCACCTCTCTCCAACCTCCTTTCAGGGAGTTGTAGAGCACCAGAAGATCTCCCCTGATCCTGCTCTTCTCCGTTCTGAACAATCCCAGTTCCGTCAATCTCTCCCCATAGGACTTGTGCTCCAGAACCTTCACAGCTTTGTTGCCCTTCTTGGGCAACATCTCAGGCCCTCCATGCCCTTCCTACCCACCAGTTTGCTCAGGGACTGCTGCAGCCACGTAGATCTGCATGTGGACATCACATCTGTCCACAGGGATCAAATTCACTATGAACCCAAAAGCATCTCCCTCCTGGGGCAGAGGGCAAACCCCTTGGCAGATGCAAAACCAACAGAGAGAAGCAACTCTTCCACTGTTACCCAGCTGAGCTGTACAGCTAGACACAAGAGGCAGTGGGTGAGACTCACACGGGCTAATTAAGCACCAGACTATTCTTTATCATCTCTTGTCATTGTCAATGACGGCAGCTGCCTGTGATGGCACGGACCAGGTCAGTCTTAATTAGCCACAGGATGAAGTGATAACCTCGAGGGCCGTGGCAGACCCAAACAAGGCGAATCCTCCCCATCCAACCAGCAGCGCTTCAAAGGCTGTCAGCTGAGATGTGCACAAACTGGGGGAAACAGAAGTGACATCAGAGGAGCAGGGAGGGAAGAAGGGAGGGAGAGGAGCACGGGGCTTCCACCTTGAGATACGCCAACAGACAGTGCGTGGCTGGGGGTGGGAGTGGTGGGGGATCCCATCACCCAGCAGCAAATGAAGTCTGGTGTCCCAAAGCTTTGTCTTTCCTGCTGTGGGAGGGGGAGATGAGCAGTCACAATGAGAATGAGCCTCGATGCTCATTTCCTACAGAAAACAGGCTGTCAATTCTCCCTGAGTCAAGCTGAGTGTGTTTCAGTTCCCACTGGCACAGAAACAGTGGTCTGCCTGCCTTACCCTCAGCATCCCCAAATGCTGGGCATGGTCACACCTCAAGTGTTGTGTTCAGTGTTGGGACCTCACTACAAGACAGGCCCTGGAGAGTGTCCAGAGAAGGGCAACAGAGCTGTGAGGGGTCTGGAGCACAGATCTTATGGGGGGTGGCTGAGGGAATGGGATGGCTCAGTCTGGAAAAGAGGAGGCTCAGGGGAGACCTTGTGGCTCTGTACAACTGCCTGGAAGGAGATTGGAGCCTGCTGGGTGTCAGTAGCAGCAATAGGATGAGAGGTGATGATGGCCTTAAGCTGCACCAGGGGAGGTTCAGGTTGGATATTATGAAACACTTCCTCTCTGAAAGAATGGTCTGGCACTGGCACAGCTGCCCAGGGATGTGATAGGGTCACCATCCCTGGAGGTGCTCCAGAACCATGGAGATGTTACACTGAGGGACGTGGTCAGTGGGCATGGTGGGATGGGTTGTGGTTGGATTTGTAGGATCTGAGAGGTCTTTTCCAGCCTTTCCTGTGGTTTTTTACCTCACTGCATAGAGCAGGCATCTGTTGCACCCAAAGGAGGCAGCTCTGCACAGCACAGGGCCACCCAGCTTCACCGAGCTCTTCCCATGAGCTCCAGCATCTCAGCAACATAAAGCCAATTTGCTCTCATGGGGGGGGCTGACCCCAGAGATCACAATAAGAAATAACAAACCAGAACACAGATGAGTCATCTCTTTATTCACGTCTTATTACGTCTTAGAAGCCCACTCTCTATAAATGCAGATTTTGCCTGGGTGAAGCATTGTACATAACTAAAATATTTCCCACCTGATAAGAGTGTGGCGTACAGCCATCACAGCTATTTTAGAACTTAAGTGTACCACCTCTGTACACACACATGGAGACACACAGGAGGCACACAGAACTCCTTTCTCTCCTACCTTGCTCAGCTTCTCCTATGCAGTACCATGCAGCCTCAGCCATGGGAAGCAACGCAATGGCCCCACCATCCTGGGTGTCATCGTGCCAAATGGGAGCTCTGGGATGCTGTGTGCTGCATGCAGGGGAGGTGACAGACCAAATTGCATCCTACAATGCTAGAAACAGGGCTGGTGCCCACAGCTGATCCAGTCCAGCTCCTCTGCCTCCCAAACAAGCCTCAAGGACATGAAGAAGAAGGGCTCAGCCTGTTCCTTAAGGGTGTTTGGCAGCTGCTTGGCCTCAGAGCACTAAGGGTCCCTTTCTCCTCACTGGATCGCAATGAACTCTGACTTTCAGACTAACAGAAAAGAATCATCATTTCTCCCTCGTCCAGAACAGCCCGAAATAGCTTGCTATGACTTTGGATCTCTCCAGGCTCCCTTGGGAGCAGCAGCAAAGTTATTCGCCCTGCCATCAGTAAATCTGCCGGCCAGAAGAGCAAAAATCCTGCAAGCAGCGTCCTCCAGACACCCAGGGAGGAGAGCAGGAGACAGGACGCCTGTTGTGCTATGTGATAACCCTGCTCCTGTCCCCCCTAGAGCTGCACCAGCCCTCATTCTCCCCGCCGTATTGCTGATGAATGAAATACCCCAAATGCCATTTTGCACGCTGACCTCAAGGCCATTAATGAACTTGTAGATGTCAAAATCTATTCCCCAAGTCACGTTCCACCCAGTCTCTTGCAGCTACGCCTGTATTGGTTTCTTATCCAGATGAGGCCATGGGAACATCTTTGAGTCTGTTCAGCCCTCTACATGCCCCCTGTGACATGATTTTGGGTTGTTCCAGCTGGAATTCTCCCAGTCAAGGCTCTGGTATGACAGAGAAAACATAGAATCATAGAATATCTCGAGTTGGAAGGGATCTGTAAGGATCACTGAGTCCAAGAACCACAGATATCTTCAGTGACATCTCTTCTTCCATATGGAAGTGATGATTTTGATCTCCTTTCTAAAGCCATTTGAGATCCCCAGAATAAGGGATGCCTTATAAGAATAAGACCTTACTGTCACAGTTGCAAAACAAAAGTACAGAACTAGTAAAGGATTAATCCAAAGCCACAAGCTGGGTGGTCTTATGAGAACTCTTAGGTCTTAGGGGGAACAGTCTTAAACTGAAACAGGGAAGGTTTAGGTTGGATATTAGGAGGAAGTTTTTCACCCAGAGGGTGGTGACGCACTGAACAGGTTGCCCAAGGAGGCTGTGGATGCCCCATCCCTGCAGGCAATCAAGGCCAGGCTGGATGTGGCTCTGGGCAGCCTGGTCTGCTGGTTGCTGACCCTGCACATAGCAGGGGGGTTGGAACCATATGATCATTGTGTCCTTTTCAACCCAGGCCATTCTATGATTCTATGATTCTATGATTCTATGATTCTATGATTCTATGATTCTATGCTCTGCTCTGGTTGCACAAACCCCACTCCATGTCCTCCAAGTTCAGCATACACGCTCATTGCTTATGGGTCATCTCTGCTGTCCAGCAGAGCAGGTGTTGGGTCCATTCAGCATTTACCAGCTGTAATCTCACGTGGAAATTAAACCTTGCTGGAAGCTGCTCCTCCCAGCTCCTCTTTTTTAAAGCCAAAGAGGGATGGTGATCCCCCCGGGTACGCCCTCTGATACAAAGCTTGGCTTCACACCAGGCAGCTTTCCCAGCCATCTTAGTATGCCCCACCAACTCCGAATGCTGTAAAAGCATCAGGGGATGATGGAGAGCAGCTCACAAACCCGGGAACTTTCATCTTTGTCACCATCATATTCGTGTCATGTCATCATTATTACTGCTATTAGTGGAAGCAAAACAGTGAAATCCTGCTCCAAGTCTTACTACTACCAAGAGAGAAGCAGCAATTTCTTGCATAAGCAGTAGGGAACTGGGGAGGTCAGGTAGGAAGTGCTGCATGTAATCAGACCCGGGATCCTTGCAGACTGTCATCCAGCTCTGAGATTCATCTAGAGACGGTTGAGAAAGCTGAAAGAGCCTTTTTTCCCTTCATGGACACTGTGCAAACAGAAAGGGCCTCGGGAGCAAATCCTTCTGGAAACCCTCCTCCATCCCATTGCTCCTGTCTCTACCTTGCAGCAAAAGGCCAGTTCGTAGTGAAGCTGGGAACCAGTCCAAGGCATTGCGTTGCCAAGCATCTGCCTTGACCATAGAATTTCCCATCCTCACCACTATCTCCACCTCTTGCAAGCTTGTCTTTTTTTTTTAACGCAAACCAGAGCCAACCCCCGGCTCAGATGTGAGAAATGCAAGAAGGTATTTGTGGAAGGAGGTTGCGCCAAAGAGGATGGAAGGGCTGCATTTAATGGGCACAGGCACCCACAGGGCTGCAACAGAGTCTGCTTCTCCACTCTCAGCTCCCAGAGGCAGGGACCCAAGGCAAAGCAATTGAAGGATTCAAGTATTTAAGAGATTTTCTGCAAAGATTTTCACTTCAGTTGACCTTTAAAAGGCAATTCTGTTGCTTTCGTAGTTGAAGCTGACCGGTGGGGGACGTTGTTAACATTTATTTTTCTGTTTTTGACTTGTTTCCCATCTTTTTTCCAAAATAGCCAATTTAAATCCAGCCCCATCTGCATCAACTATAAAAAAATGAAGGTAGTGACTCAGGTCTTACTTCCTCCATGCATGTGCTCTTGGTCCAGCTTCTCTTTGTCCTCTTTGTCTTGTATAACCATGAGCACTCCCCAGCCATTGGCCTCTTTTCATAGAACAGAATCACAGAATCGTTTGAGTTGGAAGTGACCTTTGAAGGCCCTCTGGTCCAGCTCCCCTGCAATGATCAGGGACACCTACAGTTCCATCAGGTTGCTCAGAGCCTGGTCCAGACCAAAATCACGGACACAGCAGATCATGCCACACTTATGTCCAGTGCCTTCTGGCTCCCAAACCACCACCCCTGAAGCACAAGCCCATGATTCATTCTCCTCACTAGCCCACAAGTGACTGTCTTGCCAGGTAGGTTCAAGAGAGTGAAAGGGGCTGTGGTCTGGTGGTAGTGGAACCACCATGAAAGGCATTGTAGTGTGGAAGCAACTGGCGCCTCTTGGTCAAGCATTTACTGTATTTCTTATTTGAAGCACATTAAAATGTGATGAGTCAGTGAATGGAACCTGGAAACTTCACTGCCTCCTGTGCTAGTGGTTCCCCAAATGACCTTACTGGTGCCTCCCAGCATTTATGTGTTATGGTAGCATTGGCTGTTGTGTTTTGAAGTGCAGAGGAAGAGCCACATAGAATCATGGAATCATTACAGTTGGAAAAGACCTCCAAGAGTCTCAAGCCCAACCCCAACCCCAACCCTTCCCACCATGCCCACTGACCATGTCCCTCAGTGCCACATCTCCACAGGCCTTGAACACCTCCAGGGGCAGTGACTCCACCACTTCCCTGAGCAGCCTGTTCCATTTCCATCATCTGCTCTTTTTTGCTCTGATAGCTGCCTCCTGGCCTTGGAATTTCACCTCCACATTTCTTATAGCCCTTTCCTCCTGCCATACCCCAGCTTATGGAGCCATTACCCTTGGCTAATAGAGGCCATTCTGCAAAATCCTCCTCGTAGCAGCCTACAGCACAGCTTTGTGGGGTTCAAAACAAAACAGGGGAACCTCTGGCACAAGAGGCAGTGAAGTTTCAAGTCCCTCTATCAAGGACTACTGCCTCCCATTGATGCTTTGAGTTCTTGACTCGCTGTGACAAGGACTGCTTTGGTTTGGTGACAGCACCAGCTCACGTGCAATGAGAAGGGTTGAGATGTGGCCTCACTGGCGATGAGAGAGGATGCACACCAGCAAAATCAGAGCAAACCACAGGCTTGCCTGCCCCTGTGGCCAACAGCAGATGCCAAAGGAGGAACAGGAAAACCAACCAGCACAAAGTGAGAGTTTCCACATTGCTTCTTCTGCTCTTTCCACTTAAGTGGTGCTTTCATTTACTTTCCTACATCTGATGGCTTTTTCCCTTTTTTTCTTTCCCACTGAATTCCATGGAACACCCTGACATCCGCAACATCCTATAGAAGCCATTGCTTTAGCTGCCTGCTGTACAGGGCCACATACGTTGCATGTTTAGAGGCTGCCACTTATTACACCCTGGTTTTCATCCTGTAAAAGACACTGAAGAACCAGTATTATCCATCTCTGAGTGCATCCTGATTTTATAGACCACCCTCAGCACAGTCTATGTATTTGTGTGAATAGTTGTGCCTAAAAATGGGAGGAAACACACCTGTCTTATAGCCTGAAATGCTCTAAGAACAGTCACTCACATCCCACTGCTTTGTTTGCATCATACCTCTTCTAATGAATTAAGGCTTTAAAAGACTAAAAGGGCAGAAATATTGCCACCAAGTAAATTACCTTATCTTCCCCAGCTGAGAACAGTGTAAAATGGGCACAGAGAACAGGTGAGCTGTAGAAAATCACACAAAAGGTGCATCGATTTCTCTTCTTTCTTCCCCCTCCCTCTTTCCCACCTCCCAGCTGGTGCCAAAAAGGAGATATGAGCTGCTGGGACTTCTAAGAGGATGAGTCACCTTCTTTCAAGCCCCTGCGACTTGACTTAAAAAAAAAAGTCAATGAGAGAAAAGCCTCAGTAAAGTGAAAACTAAAGTCAGTGAAAGAAAAGCCAGCAGAAAAGTGAAAGCTGGAAGATCCGCTCACCCGGTGCAGAGGGGGAATTATTCGAGGAAGATCTGTTAATGGGAGCAGGGAAGGGATGTAGGTTTCTATTCGGAGATTGGGTTTGAAATGCATTTCTGCTCTCACCCTGGATCAGCCTGGTGGGGTGAGGCTTCCCCTCAACACCCTCTGACCCTCTTGCAGCTGAAAGCACAGGGCATGAACCAGGGCCGTGTAGAGCTCAGCCTTTCCTGAGCAGGATGTGGGTGCCTTCTGTGTGAGCAGAGTCAGGGAGAAGGATGGGTAACAGTGTCAGGTATGCGATGGGAAGCAGCCAGCCCAGCCAAGGCACCCTCTGCAAGGCGGTGAGAGCCTCATGGATGAATACTATGTGCCTCTGCTGCAAGGGTAAGACAGAGGGAAGGTGACCAACAAGCATTTGAGTCCTTTCATGTAACAAGACGTTGACGCCTTCAGTGATTTGCAGGGAGCCTGCAGAAAAGGCTGCCAGCCAAGAGGACGTGGAAAGGACATTTGTCCCCTTTGCCTTCTTCCTCCATCACTTTAAAGCCTCCCAGTGCCCATTTCATCATCAGCACTGACTCATAGGCAGCTCTGAGGAGGCATTTCCCCCAAGAGACCCCTTTGGGGGCTCTGGTGACTCACGAGGTCCTTTGAGCATGCTGGCTCCCTGCTCTGCTCTGCCCCTCAGGAAGGCCAAGGAGACCATGCTGCCTCCAGCCTGTATCCCTCATGCATCCCAGCCCATGGTGACCTCTCTGGTCCTCCCCCTGCTGACCCCCAGCTGCTTCTCAATGTCCTATTGCCAATTCTTGACTCTCATCACTCTTGACAGCTGCCCAAAGGAGAGTGCTAGACGCTGTGGATCCTTGCTAAAAATCACCCACCCCCTCCAGTATCACTGATCTTGGACTCATACATCCCAAGCTGGAAGGGACCCACAAGGACCATTGAGTCCAAACAACTGATGATCCAACCATAGCCCCTCATCCATGGCCTTTGGTTTCCTCATTGCCAGGGCTCAGCCCTGCAGGTCTCCCAGGATTTAGTACAGCTTTGTCACAGCACTCTCTTCCTGTATGTATACAGATGTGTTGTGATACAAACCTGACAGAGCTGTAGATGATCCTGTTCGTGGCAGGGGATTTGGACTAGATGGCCTTTAATGTTCCCTTCCAACTCAAACCATTCTATGATTCTATGAATTTCATCTATAGGATGCTGTGCCACTTCCACCACCTCCTGAAAGCTGCACCTCATTTGAGCCAACTGCTCCACAAGCAAACCTGATGGCTTCCCTCCTTATGCTGAGTGCAGCACCAGGGTTTCTGTACCATGTCCTGCCTAGACCCTGCTGTAGTTATAGAATACTTATAGGATATCCACTTTAAATGAGGATGGGTGCAGACGTGCCAGCATTTTTGGTTGTGGATTTGGGAGAGGCTCTAATCCTTCTCCAAAACAGCACTGGATTCCCCATGTAGGCAAAAGAAAGGGGTGGAATATTCAGATGGCCTCAGGGTCTGATCCCATCTCCTCAGTTAAACATCTAAATAAAATACACTGAATCAGTGCCTTAATCATGGTCTTCCTAGCAGTGCTCATTATCACAGCATCAGAGTATGTCACAACCCATTAATTAACTAATCTTTGCATCCTTTGAGTGCATTATCCCTACTTACAAATGGAGAGCTAAGGTTCAAAATGCTTAAAATCAAAAGTTTCCAGGAATGCTGGGTGCTCTGTTTCATGCCTGATCTAGATCACTGCCCACTGCAGGAAGAGTGCTAAAGGGCTCACAATGGAAGCGATGCCGCCTTCTGCTCTTTGTGGCACTAATTATTATATCCCCCATCTCACAGAATCATTAAGGCAGGAGAAGACCTCAGGGATGATCCAACCCACCCCCACCATGCCCACCGACCCCATCCCTCAGCGCCACCTCTCCATGGTTCTGGAACACCTCCAGGGATGATGCCCACTTCCCTGGGCAGCCTGTACCAAGGCAACACTATCCTTTTGGAGAAGAAATGCTTCCTAATATCCAACTTGAACCTCTCCTGGTGCAACTTAAGGCCATTACCTCCCATCCTATTTGTACCCTTTCATGTGTTTCTTTCTGACCCCTTTTCCATCCACCTCTTTACGCATTACAAATACAGTGTCGGGTTCCTGGTTGGTCCACGTCCATCCATGGCTGTGGATGTGACATGTGAGTGGCATGCTCATTCCTGCTGAGGAATTCATAGGATGACTTCATAGGATGACTTAGCCCCAGTCCCAGCACCTCTCCTCATCCTGTTTGTATCTGCCAAATCCACAGATAAGTCCTGCAGAGAATCATTGCCTTTGGCTAGGAAATGAGACCCACAACTTCTGGGTAACTCTCTAAGTAGAGCTGCTCCAAGCTACACCACTCATACTCACTACAGACCTGAGCATCACTTCCTCAGGTGAGTTTACACCCTATGAAGGTGGTGTTATCCGATAGCAATCATCAGCTGTACAGCTTCAATTGACTATGAAATGGAGAAATTCCCAAATGGGAGTGCAATCTGTGAAGCACTTTTTGATGGATGTTTAATGTGAATATTGACTATCTGGGCTTTTCTGCCTAATAGGTGGAGTGGATTTATGTGAAGGCTCATTGTTCAGCTTTCAGTGTCATAAAGCAGCTCTGTTTTGATTACGGTGATTTATTCTGCTCCGCTGCGCTGGCTGTAACAGCTTAAAACTGATTCAATTGCCTATTACCTTTCCCCCCCTTCCGCCTCCCCAAACAATACAGCTGCATTGGGGACCTCATAGATTTTTCAGAAAAGCACAAAAAATCCATCACAATCATTTTGCTGGCCCATGAGCCATAGGGACTAATTCCCACCTCAGATCCAGTACCTGTGATCAGACAAGTACCTCTTCTTCAAGCTGAGCACAGCCCACCTCGGTACAAATGTCACCAGCAATAGAGCCTTTATCTGCTGCACCTATGGTCAATTAACCTCTTCATTAAGAAAGAAAAACCACCTTTTCCTGCTCTTATTTATCTAGCTCAAACTTCCATGCACTGATCCTCGTTATACCAAAGAACCTCTGCCACTGATTTCTGCTCTTCTTGCAGGTGCCCATGGGTTGGCATAAAGCCACTCCCTAATCCTGTCTCTTTTAAGCCAACTACAGCCATATCCAAAGCAGGTTCCCAATCCTTTAGGTAAGCCTTGGCTCTTTGAACCCCCTCCTGTTAACTCGTGATCCCAGATTGGACACCCTCTTCCCAAAGCCTTTACAAATGCTACCATAGCATTTGTAGGCTACACCATAGGTAGCATCCTTGCGCCGCACACTGAATGAGACCATCACTTGCAAAACTGCCAGAGATCTTTCTTCCTTCCTAAGGGCTCAAGTGCTTTAAATCCTTGAAACACATATGGTGTCTTCAATTTTTAAAAGTCTATTGGGAGAGTGGGTCAGTGATTCATCATGGAGGGGAGCAGTGTATTGTTGAGTATCCCTTGGTCTCTTGATGAGCCCAACTGCAATTTGGGATATCAGCCTATGGTTCCTGAAAGCAGGGTGCAAACCCACAATCAGCCTTGCTTTGCACATCATCATAAACAGACATGCTTCCCAGGTTCCCAGCTGGATTCCCCTCTTTCTTTAATTCTCAGTCCAGGATCAAACAGAAGTCAATAGATATAGAATCAAAGAATCATAGAATCATAGAACAGCCTGGGTTGAAAAGGACCACAATGATTATCTGGTTCCAACCCTCCTGCTATGTGCAGGGTCACCAACCACCAGACCAGGCTGTCCAGAGCCACATCCAGCCTGGCCTTGAATGCCTCCAGGCATATATAACATCGTAAAATAGTTTGAGTTGGAAGGGACCCTTAAAGACCACCTAATCCAACTCCCTGCAGTGATCAGGGACGCCCACAGCTCCGTGGGGTGCTCAGAGCCCTGTCCATCCTGACCTTGGGTATCTCCAGGGTTAGGGTACCTACCACCTCTCTGGGCAACCTGTGCAACACCTGTCCTGCATCTTCCGTTTCCCAAAGCCCCACTCGGTCAGTACCCATTTCCTTATCTCTACTGTTTCAGGTAAGGCCGTTGGGACCTTCTGAAGCAGCCTTCCCTAAGAAGGAGCTGTATCTCTCCTTAAGTCACTAGACCTGGGAAAGAGAGTTTCAAAACTTGGCTCTGCCTCAGGCTGCCGATGTGATTTTAAGCAAGTTACATCATGCCAGAGATTTCAAAGAGCTCAGCTCCTGTTAGAAAACCAAAAAAAAACAAAAGGAGCCAGATTTGCTCCTGACCACAAGGCAGTTGGCAACTCCCACTGTGACATGAGGAGCCAGATCTTCAAAAGAGCTGGTTGAAATCCAGCCTGATTCACCCCAGGGCTTCTCTTTCTTCCTCCAAGAGGAGAATGCTGTCTCAGATCATGGAAGTGTTTTGAGGCCAGACTCACTAATATCCATGGGCAGCCTTTCAGCAGAGGAAGAAAGGGCGGATAAGATGATTTGGCTGGACAGATGGAGTGATTTTCCACTTCTACTTTACAGTCCACATAGAGATGGCTAAAGAATTCTGCTCTGAGCAAGAAACACTCCTCATTGCTGCAGCATCTTTCCTTTTTGGAATCCGCAGGAACTTGGCAAAACTGTGACAAGAGCTCTCCTGCCTGCAGTCCCACTGTCCATCCCATCATGCCTTCCCCATCCAGAGCATCTGTGCCTTAACAGCCTTCGGTACATCTCTTCAAGGAACATCTCCAGTCTCCTGCTACTATCAGCCAGGTCCGTTATGGTGGGACAAGGCAAAGGGAGACCAACTCTTGTTTGTTGCAGACCCACTGTGGGCTGCCATCTCCATGATAAGTCATCATTTCAGGTTAGGTATTAGGAAAAAAATATTCTCATTGGAATGAGAAATCCCTGCCCAGGGGAGTGGTGGAGACACCATCCCTGGGGTTTCTCCAGAATCATGGAGACGTGGCACTGAGGGACATGGCTTATGGGCATGGTGGGGTTGGGTTGGGGTTGGACTTGGGGATCTCAGAGCTCTTTTCCAACCTTAACGTTTCTATGTTCCCCTGGCCATCCGGATGGCATCCTGTAGCACGTTGAGGCCGTTCCTATCACAGAGCAGGAAGGGAAGAGAACGGGGCCTGTCGCAAGACACGAAAAATGGTTTGGTAATGTTCCAATTAAACGAAGCTCGGGGTTGATGGAAAACAATCAGAAATCACTCTGTTTCAAGGATACACTTTTGGATTGTGATTTTGCCAGTGAAGAGCTGCTTTAATGAATTCTTAAACAATTTCTGAAGAGCTCAAGAAGTTGATATATGCCTTGTAAACATGGCTTTTTATACACAGAGCAAGTACAAATACTTACAGTTCAGACCGCCTGACAGTTTTCACTACAAGAGCTTATTTACAGAAACGAACAACTCTGTAAAGCTGAAACCAGATAGTCTAACATTTTCTAGGCAGGATGCTTTACCTCAGATTGACCTCATCTACAGAAATTGTTTCGCTGTTTCCAAGAGCAGGGTTGAGGGGCTGTCTACTGGTTTGCCTGTATTCATCAATTTGTGATAAGGAATTCTCTTGGCTGGTCTCCCTGCACTAGGGGCTAATTGGAAAAAGCAGTGTGTGATCAGAAGTCTGAGTTTACAGGTGGTTAGGGCTGATGGTCAGGCTTGATGATCTTAGTGGTCTAGCAATACTATAACTCTATATATTGTATGTATGGTGTTGGGGGGATTCAGACCACACAGCCCACCTGACAGGCAGCATTTCCCAGCTTTGTATTTTACAGCTTTATGTTACTGTGGATGTCCCTTTCCTGGAAGCATTCAAGGCCAAGCTGTATGGGGCTGTGAGCGACCTGGTCTGGTGGGACCCCCTATAGCAGGGGGTTGGAACTGGATGATCTTAAAGGTTCCTTCCAACCCAAACCATTCTGTGATTCCTCAGTGGAACAAGCTTTCTAGAGGGGTGGTAGGTGCCCTATGCCTGCCAGTGCTCAAGAGGCATTTGGATAATGGCCTCAATAGTGTGCTTTAACTTTTCGTTGGTTCTGAAGCGGTTGGGCAGTTGGACTCAATGATCTCTGCAGGTCCCTTTCAACTGAACCATTCTAATTCGAGGAGGGGAAAGCAGTAGAAGGGGAAAGCAATGGGTATGATATCATAGAATGGTTTGAGTTGGAAGGGACCCTTAAAGGCCATCTGGTCCCACTCCCCTGCAGTAAATAGGGATACCCACAGTTCCATCAGTGCTCAGAGCCCCTCCAGCCTGCCCTTGGGTGTCTGCAGGGATGGGGCACCCAATTCCTCTCCGGGCAACCCATACAACACCTGTAAGCCCTGCTGCTGATAGCATCATGGCCTACAGGCACTGTTCTGCACCTGACCTCTTAACGTTACCTTTTAATGCAAAATCTGAGAGCTTTGTCTTGGCAAGCCTAAAGCACCTCACTGCCCTTGGCTTCCTTGCAGCATGCTGCAGGTCACAATTCGGGATGCCAGGTCCCAGCCACATGCTGGGGCTTTCACAGCAAGCCAACGCGTGCACTGGCAAACTGAGACAAGGCGGCTGCAGACGGCCGTGCTGGCACTGCTGCTTTTCCCTCCCTGCCGAAGCAGCCTGCCAGCAGCTGATGCCCAGGAGGCATTTCTTCTCCCTGCAGTTGGCCACCTCCGTTTTTTGTGTCAGACTGTCACTGCGCTGTTTTGATGGTGTTTTGTTTTCCTCGCCTGCCAGGTCCTAAACACCAGCCTAGTTTTGGTTGTTCTGTGCTGTCTGAATTCAAAAGCTTGGATGTGAAAGCCTCCGCTTTGGCTGCTGATGCTGATTTTCTGTCCCTGCTCCCTGCTTTTAGACTCATTCTATCTTTCTGCAGCTTTGCCCACCACCAGCAGTGCCTGTTCTGCTGAACAGGGACGTAAGATTTCCCCAGGTCTACCAAACATCCCTCCCAAGAGCTCAGTATCTTTCCACTCATAGCATCCTTATTTATGTTGCAAAGTGGAGAAGCAGGTGGGATTTCTAAAGGAAATGTAGAACCATTAAGGTTGAAAAAGACCCCTACGATCCCAAAGTCCAACCCCAGCCCATCCCCACCATGCCCACTAACCATGCCCCCAGGTGACAAATCTCCATGTTTCTTAAACACCTTCAGGGAGAACACCCTCTAATCCATCTATATGAGGGTTTCCAGCTCAGTTTTGTTCAGCAGCCCGACTCACCCCACCATGGGCACCTCCCATGTGGAGGCTGAGAGCCAGAATAACTCCTCTCAATGGACAAGAGCCATGAAATAAGGCATTCATAATGGGAACAGAGAGAAAAACTGCTCCTGTCAGAAGCAATCCAATTGCCCCTCCTGTCTTCAGCAGCCCGATGCCAAACTAAAGGTCAGCACCCAGAAGGAAGTCGCCAGAGATGCTTTGCCACAAGGAATCGCTCAGCAGTGATAAAGCTCTCAGCAGAGGAAAGCAGTAGACAGGACTGTGCAAGGAGGTGTGAGTCAAGCAATGGTGGCCCTGGGTCAGGCAAGATGAGGCCACAGCTGTGTATGGCCACTGGGGAAGGGAGATGGCAATAGTAAGGGAGATCAGTTTCCAGCTTGGGTTCAGGAGAAGTTTGATCCAGAGGGTTCCACAGGGCACTCACTCTATGTCCTTAATGACGTAGATCTCAAATCCCAAATCCCTCACGTGTTCAGCCAACTGACAGGGGTTCCTCACGGAATCCTGGAATGGTTGTGTTGGAAGGGAACTTAAAGCCCACTCAGTTCCAACCCCCACTGTGGGCTGGTTGTCCACCACTGGATCTTCTCCAGGCTGAACACCCCTGGCTCCCTCAGCCTGTCTCCATAGGAGAGAAGCTCCAGCCCTGTAATCTCATTATAACCTCTCTTTCCTCAGAGGTGCCCAGCAGATCAGCTTGAACTCATCACGTCCTCACAGTGGGTGGGAGAAGGTGGATCCACGTGCCCAAACTGTTTATCCAAAGCCTTTATCATGTCTCCCTGCCTGGCTGCTGGGTTGCAGCTTGGGGCTGTTACTGATGGAGTCCCATTAGTCTCCATGGATCAATCGTGCTCTCCATGCAAGCTCCAAATATCCCCATAAGCTACTGAAGCAATATTAAGGAGAATGCTGCAGGACGGTTGAAACTAGATGGTCTTAAAGGTCCCTTTCTACCCAAACCATTCTATGATTCCAACCCAAACCATTCCATGACATCATGCTGGCCCTATCCCATAGGCATTTTCTAGGCATCAGTTTCTGGCCATCCAGTGGACAGGGATAGGCGAGCTATTTAGTCCAACCCAGAACACTTGTTCTCATCAGAGCAGCCAGCACTGACCCCTCTCGTGCCCAAAACCTCCAGCCAAGCCACCTACAGAGGACTCGTTGCTACAGGGCAGCTCTGTTGGCTTGGAGAGATAGCTGAGGATTTTGGACGCTATTCAGAAGAAAGCTCATTCCTGGTAACACACATTACAGCTAATTCAGTGCTGCCTTTTTCCCGTGAAGCACTTACAGAAAGAGCTATGACAAAAGATATCCCAGCCCAGCCGTTTTGAAACCCTGCTCTCTCATTGCTATTAAATGAATGCCTGAGAGGTCTGCCTTGTGTAAAGGAAAGAGAGCGCGGAGACCAGATCCTCAGGTGGTGTAAGAGGGCATCCCTCCAAGGGAATCAAATGGCTCTCACCGATTTTCAGCCCAACCAAATGTCTTTGAAACTCCGCAGAGAAGATTGCATTGCTATTGATCAGATACCAGCTATCACCAACACGGGGAGAGATTTGTGCTTCTCGGGATGCAATAGAACAGGCTCCCAGAGCCCGCTGAGAGAAATGGCAATTTAATAAGAGTTGAAACATGCTGTCCACTGAAAGGAAGTGGAATAATCATGCCCACTGTTGAGAGGCAGGACATGATTCCTATGGAGGAGACGTTGCTTTGTGAGAAGGGGATTAGCAGCCAGAGTCTGAATCCCAGTGCTCAGCTTTGGAGGGAGAGCTCCTACCTGTCACAAATCTCCCTGCGCTGAGTATGGAATCACTTAAAGTAACATTCGGGCAGCAGCATCCACACCAATTTGTCTGATAAAGCCTTGATCTGAATCTTAACAGGAGCCGACAGTTGTTGTCATCACGAGTTAGCAGCTCCGAGCTGCAGCCCAGAACCTGCTGAAAGGGCTGAGCTGCACCTCCTGGAAGGCTTCTTAAAGTCTTGGAAATAGGTACGAAAAATCAAGGGTCGCCATTCATTTTCATGGAGCCCTCTGCAGGTAGCGTGTGAAGTGTGCATGTGGGGTATGGGCAAAATCAGGAGATCTTCCCAACCACTTCTTCCAGGGCTGGTTTGGCACAGAAATAGTATTACAAAAGTCTGATGGCCAAGAGAAAGTGAAACCTCTGCACTGGGGTGGTGGATGCAGGTGCAGCCTTCCAGCTCCATCGCTGCCCATGGGGACAAAAAGAAAACACAAGGCAATGGGTTCGGCTCCTGCTCTGTAAATGAGCATCTCTCAGCATAATGAGGTGTAACACTGATCTGTCTGTGTGCTCCTATCACCTCTATTTCTGTCTCACACCTCTTATAACTCCAGATATTTACCGCAGACGTCCGCTGTGTCTCAAATCACTCTCCAGGTTGCAATTCGTCTTATTGCAGATAGACATTGGAAAGTAGGTCATATTAACCCAAATGTGGACAAATGGATCCTACCCTAAGTGACAACTTCTGTCATGTGCAATTCGCCCCTTCCTGTCACAAACAGAGTAAGTTTGAGCATTCAGCACAACGTTATTCTGTAGGCTTTGTTTGATTTCTCTTTTTTTTTTCTTTGGCTGTCACTGGTTGGGCATTGGCACAGGCTGTACAGGGAGGTGGTGGGGTCACCGTCCCTGGAGCTGTTCCAAATCCATGGAGGTGGCACTCAGGGATGTGGTCAGTGGGCATGATGGGATGGGTTGGGCTTGAGCTTGGGGATCTTAGAGGTCTTTTCCAACCTTAACGATCCTATGATTCTGTAGATGCCATAGGCAAGGGGCCAACAAAGTGTCTTTTCCTATATCCACAGGTCATAGTATTCAGACCACAAAACTATGTTATTTCTTAATGACCAAAGGTCATCTCAGGTCTCAAGGAGCTCAAGGACCTCACAGAGCCCTATAAGGCCCACAGTCCATCCAGAGACTACTGCTCTGTATGGCTGCTAAGTGACAATAATGTTGGTAAACCACTTTGGGTAAGATGGGACCCTCTAGAAATCACCAATCTATGGGCCTGGCAGTGTCTTACCCAAGACTTGGACCTGTCTGATCTTACCAATCCTTGCCTGGGAGTCCTATACTGATTTATATACAGGATATAAGGAAAGAGCTTACAGTAAGGGTGGAGAAGCATTGGCACAGGTTGCTCTGAGAGGTGATGGGTGCCCCATCCCTGGAGACACCCAAGGTGCCGTGCACCTTCCCCAAGTGACAGGCAACCATACTGTAAACCAGTCGTACTTCATTGCTTTGCTCTGCACAGGACTGGCAAAATGAATGGAAAAGATGCAGCAGTATTCCCTTCACTACCTTTAAAAATGTTGGTCCTCTGTTGGAAGATTAACAGCTTAAGTTTGCACGTGTGCCCCCCTCTGCCTCTCAGCCCTCCTCCTTTCCAGGACAAACACCAACTAATGGTTTTGCTGCAGCATTTCCAAGCATTTTCCTGCCTGTGAACGCCAAAAAGTGACCAGCACACATTTAATAGCATTTGTGGGCAGGTCTTACAACAAACACCTAAACTGTCTGCACACTGTGCTTCAAAAGGCTTTCGGGGGCGGCACAGTGGGCTTTGCAAAGGCTACTTAAAAGCTTAGTGCTCATTACAGTATTACTGCAGTGATGGGTAACACCCACCTTTGCATCACAGCCTGGTCAGACAACTTCCCAGTTTTGTTTTCTTTGTTCTGTGAATTGCTCCCTGGAATCACTGGTGCTGCACAGGATGCAGGCAGCATCGATCGTCAGGCTTTCCTTCCCATCGCTTCCCCCAGCACTGTTTCTCTGCTTCACGTTTTCCTCTAATTACAGAAGTAAGCTATCACAGCATACGTCCTCCTCACACTGCACAAACGAGATGCAATAATACTTCAAATCCCTTTTTCCTAAACCAATATATATGAAGCGTGTGCACACAGCTCCTAAATAAGAATGAGCAAATTCTGACCCCACACCCTACATCACCAGCTTTGGGTGTATTCTATTTCAGCAGGATCCAAGCACAAGTTTCTTAGCCTGCTCTTGCTTGGGGTGCTTGAGGTCTTAACTTTCCAGCTCTCCTCCACAATGAGAAGAGTTTTTACAAATCAGTCCTTGAGTGGGAAGGAAAGGAAGAGCATAGTCCCCCAGGGGTCTGTCTTGGGACCGGTGCTCTTTAACATCTTTATCAATGACATCGACGATGGAATCGAGTGCACCCTCAGCAAATTTGCTGACGACACCAAGCTGAGTGGTGTGGTTGACACAGAGGAAGGAAGGGATGCCATTCAGAGGGACCTGGACAGACTTGAAAGGTGGGCCCGGGTGAACCTAATGAGGTTCAACACGGCAAAGTGCAGGGT
>PPHD01004431.1:11800-28576 GCA_002909625.1 Bambusicola thoracicus | reverse complement strand
TCAGACCCCCTCACCAGACTCATTGCTGGTCTGAAAATACTCCAGGGCCTCAATATCTTCCTTGTAGTGAGGGGCCCAACACTGAGCACAGTCCTCACCAGAGCTGGCCTCACCAGAGCTGCCTGTGGACAGACAATCACCAGGAGTGTTCAGCAGGCACTAATTAGCAAACTAAAATTCAACACTCCTTTCATAAAGCCTTTGTTGGAGTGTTCAGTGTTTCTCTCTTTTGACCTCAGTGATGTGTGTCACAAGGCTGTTCACAAACATCACCAAACTCAGATCTGAGAAAAAACAGTGAAGGACTTCTTGAAAGACACACTGTTGTATTACATGTCGGAAAAAAAACTCACCTTTGTGTTTCTCACTGTAACTAGAAATGCACTGAGATCAACAACATCTGCATCAAGCTTCCTCCAAGAATGCTGAAAACTACCTTAGTCACCAAATAAAACATTAGATCTGTGTAAAAACAGTATCCCATGCCTGTAAACAGGTAAAGTTGAAAAAAGTCTGCAGTTTTTTTTCCACAAATGTCTAGCACTAAGAAGAAATTCTCAAAACAACAGGTGCTGTGAACTGTATCCATTGAAGTACTATGAATTAAATCTTTTGTCTTGAAGCTCATTGAGGTAAGTATAAATTCTGATTCTTTCTTAAGTGGAAGAAACTTTTCAGGAAAGCCAAAAGAATTACCATACAGTAGGCTACAATTTAATTAAAAGAACATGCTGAAGATATTTTCAATAGAAGAATATACTATGATCATTTTAAAGCCATAAATATAGCCTCATATTTCTAAATAAAAATACTTAGTACCCCATCTTTGCAGTGGGAGGTAGCTGTTGCAAAAAAACAAAGCCTCCCTTTTCACTGATGTGGGTGATGATAAAACTACAGTCATTACTGGAATCCCGGTCAGGAAGAAGAGGAGGAACAAGCCATGCTTTCAATGTCTGAGACACATCTCAGCATATTTCTCTTTTGTTCCAGGGGAAGCAACCCCTGCCAGAACTCCCATGGACAACTGTGGAGATTTTCCAAGCGTAACACTTCAAATGGAGGGAAAACAGCTTCAAAACTAAAAGGCAAGGCTGACAGTTAAAGTTTGAAATAGGCCTCAAAATACATGCATAGTAATGTCAAGAATACAAAACTACATATCAGCTTTTCAAAGGATGGATCATTTTTGTTGCACAAGGAAAAAATCCAGAAAATTCTTATTGACCATCTTCAGTGAGTTTCAGCTCTGAAGCTGACAAGTCAGTTTTTGAAGACTTGCTCCAGGAACATCCTCGCTGTTCTAGTCAACGCTTCGTACCCAGCAAATAACTTTATGGGGAGGAGAGAAGAAACAAGGCAACATTCAGTCAATATTTAACACAGATTTTTTTCTCCAGGATGATTTCCAATTATTTACAAGAGAAAAACAATACAATTGCAAAACAAAAACAGTAGCGACGGCAAATATAACTGCCTGTCATTTTTCATGAAGTATAATTTTAATACCTGGGAAAAAGAAAAAAACAATTAAAAAACAGTTATGTGGTACATGGTGCAGCTGGTGAAAAGTGGCTGCATCTCAACTGCATCTCTATCAGTTCTGGAATTGAAAGTTAATTGAAGAGGATGTGTCTCTAAAGTGGGAAAGATAAGAATCTGATATTTTTCAAAGCCATTTCTAAATAATGCTTTATACTTATTGTTTAATTATTCTCATCAACTAAATCTCCTTTATCTGCTTGGAAGGGATTTTAATGCAGCTAAATAAAGAGAAAATTCATCTAGCATTTATGTCTTGCCAATTCTATTATATATTGTTGTAAGAAATGTAAATCAAGAGATTGGGCCTTAAAGTTTTATTCATTGTAGTTTTAATAGACCAGGCCAATTTTACTCTGGTATTACCAGAGATGTTTCCAACAGCATGGAATGAATACTAAGAAGGACCACCATGACTACAGAAGCGTGGATTAAATCTTAAACTTTTAATCTTCAATCAACATGATGAAATCCAGCATGGCTACAAAGAATATGCCAGCAAAAGATCTCACAGAGGAGTTAAATTGCATGTTCAACCAAAATGAAAGCATGTTCTGTGAGGATGACAAGCATTTGTTTTCAATACTTGTATGCATAGGTGTGCGACTTTTTTGACAGACACACATTAGTAAGTATCCACCTGCAATATAGTGCCCATAGATTGCGTCTTTCAGGTCCAAAATAGCAAATTCTGAATACCAAAGCATTTTAGATGAAGCAAGTCTTCTCTGAACCACAAAGTAGAAAGCAAGAAGGCCTGTTATGAAGCATCACACAGATTTCAGCACATGGAAGTCCACTTCTAAGGTCAGCCTTACCTAGATGATTCAATGAAACTCCATTTCACACTGATTCAGTACTTTTGCAAGACATTTTGCTGCTGAGCCAGTCAGATGTACCACTTCAATAAATCAGTTAACAACACACAAGTAAAAATAACACCCACCTGTATTGCTAATCAGTACTGCAGATGTTGATACTCCCTGATGTTAATTATGACTCATTAAAATTCTACATGATCACACTATAATATTTCTGATAATACAATCTATCTTACGCTATCTCTAGGTAGTCCCACAATCAACAAACTGGAAAAAACACAATAACCACAGCCTCCTGCCTGTTGTGCCATTGCTGCAGGATAGCTCTTGCTGCTGTCATCTTTGCTATTAGATAGAAGTATGAAGGGCAGCAACTTCCAACAGGTCCCCAGGGATTCCTAATCACATAAACTTCCAAGAACTGTAAGCCCAGCTGTCCATGTAGTCTTCCCTAATCACAGGTCCTCCCCATTAGGTTTTGCATTTTTTTTCCCCTGTTCTGGTGAAAATGAATGATTAGCACTGAAATAGCACCCAAGAAAACATATAAATTGAAATGGTTCTGATTTCTCAAATTATTGCAGGACCTACTCCAGGTGTTTTTTCCTTTTAGTATGAGACACGAGAAGCCTTCTGCCATATTTCTGTCTGTAGTAACTCCTTTGTTTGTATGATCTACAGCTGGCTGCTTTGACAGATTTCAAAGAACTCTAGTTCCATTTAACAAGAGCATAAATGGATTAATTCACAGTCACATGAGTCACAGTGCTCCTGTAGCGATGGGAACTGTATGACAGACTTAGAATTCCCCCCTACGCTCTCTGCTTCACTGGATCCCAGTCACAACAGCTCACAGCACAAATAAGGTTCAGAGAAGGCACATGTGAACCCAGGCATTGTCTCCACAAACACAGTGCCTTGTGATTGCCTAATGCAGGTTAACACAAGTTCAGCTCTAAAGCTGTCCACCTCACAAAGTCATCGATAAACCATGCCAGGTCATAAGCAGCATCAAGAAAATTCCTGTTTTCTACCAAGTAACCATTTTTAATTAGGAGTTACAAAATCATTCAAAATAATTCTAACATAAATAAATGAAATGAAATGCACATATATTGTACATAGGTATTCAACAGTCCTTAAGACCATTCAACATCACCAAAGGCACTAGAATCAGGGATAACAAAGGCAAAATTAGGACTCAGCTGCAAATCTGAGAGGCTTGTACAATCATTAGCAAGATAATTGTATAGAGGTAAACTCTCAAGCATCCAACATGGAGTAAGTCAGACTTAATTTGCAAGTTACATCATGCAGAAACAATAGTAGAAGTTTAAATTCAAAATAAATAAATTCGGTGTCAGATATACCAGATAAAAATAGCTTCTGAGAGCTACATATGGAAGTAGCTAATTAACATCCACATATCATATATACTGCATGAAAGGGAAATTCCTTTCTAAAATTACTCAGTGCAGGCTTTTTTTTACTGCAAGTGTTTATAGACTAAAATGCTATTTTTGTGTCATATTTTGCACTTCCCAAAAGATTTCATAATCAAACAGTACAACAGTTACTTAGATTTCACAGTATAATGCTACTCTCGCTAAAAGCCACAGAATTCTTCTGCTGACCTTTGCAATAAGAACAGTTCCAAACAGCTCCAGCTTTTCAGAGATGTCTGCAGTTTGAGAAAAACAGTTCTATTTTATTACTATAAATCGCAAACAAATAGCTAACCAAAACAAGTCTAAAATACATACAAGCAATCTGAACCTACAAGTTGCACTTGCAAAGGAATTACCCAGTGATCTCCATGGCTGATGAGCAATAAATTAAAAGCATCGTCATCCTGACAATGCATGGCACACCTGATTAAGGGTGACATATTCCTTAAAATGAGTACAGTGTGCACCTCCTTCCAAAACAAGCAGATCAGTCTCAGTCACAAACCCTACAGAAAATGTCTTTGGTAATGATAGCACAATTACTACTGCTTCTTCAGTGCAGAAGGAGCAAGGAAAAATAGCTAACATCTGTCCTACTATGCAATCTCAGATGAAGCCTGATAGTACAAAGGAACACAAAAGCTCAGCGCAGCTGAGAGCAAGCTGTTAGGACCCTAGAAGCCAGACCTCTTGCCTTAAAAGCAGGACAGCAGTAGAACAAAACATTTTGCAAAGGTCCTGTTACGAATTTCAGGAGGCTATATTATATACAGCTAATTATTCTGCATTTTGGCTATATATACAACTGTTTTTGTATGATAGTTTGCTAAGCAGACTAATTAAAAGTCTTGCCTATCTTAGGCACACAGTTCAATAACCCTACTGTTTGACAAAAGCTACTGAAGACCATTATTAAAAAAATGAATGAGTCTTTCATCACTTTACTGTGTCTGAAGAGTGACAATTGTGAGACTGTCTAGAACAGTAAGCAGCAAGAAGAATTAAATCAGTAACCATTAAGCCTTCCAGATTTTTTAGCCATGAGTACATGTTGCTAATAAAAAAAGTCAATGTAATGAAATACCAGCTCTTACCACTCTTCAGTGAGTTGTTAGGTCCCTTCCCTTGTTCATAAAGCAGAAATCAAAGTTACGGAAATTTCTGAAAAACATAAGAAACTGATCAAACTGAGTAAAAACTACATAACCAAGTGACTAACAGCTTGTTGACCTGAACAGTGGGGGCACTGCTATAAGCAGCTCATCAATTCTGCACTGTCATCCCTAGTTAGTAACAGCTAAGACAAGATTCCCATTACCCCCCCAGAGTTGCTGCTTCTGGGAGACCAGGTTCACATCAGAGGTTTCATATCTGGTTCCAATGCTCCAGTATGGGAACATGTTTCTACTGCAATCTCTGGCTCACAAAATCATTTGCTGAAAAAAAGAAGTTAAACAGCTAAACTGTTTCCCCTGTTGATCTTTGCTTAAAATCATTCTGGATCACATGCTTTATTTCAATAGCTCAATGATAAACTGAAAATCAAAGTGATGATTCTTAATAACTAGATCCATTTCTCAGTAGCACATTAGAAGAGTTGTGCAATAGCCACAATTACTGAAGGCACAAGTATAAAATCTTTTTCATTTGTAAAAGATTGCACGAACACCTAGCATATGAACACTGACCATATTTGCAAAGATCTTAAATTGATAAATATTTAACCTTGTCATATCAGTTATCCAATCTTTTTTATTTAGCCTCATCATATTGAGGGCTATTTACCACAGGAAAGATAATCTGCATCTCAAATAAAATGCATGAACAAATCATGAAGAAAACACTGCCAATTGGTTTCATTCATTTTACCACTGACCAATGCCACAACACAGAATGCTACAATAAAGGTACCAGTGGATGTACAGCCTTTAATCACACCTATGTAGCTAAGCATTATTTTTTAAAAAGAAGATAGTCCATAATTTCCCGATCAACATAAATGAGATGATGACAGTGGTTCAGCTTACTTGCTACATACATACAGTATCTCTCTACAAAACGTACATTTGCTGAGAAGTTAAAAGGAAGCAGAACAGTTTCTCTATCCAAGTCGATAATCACACTAAGCAATAATTTCCAGAGAACAAACGCTGTGTCAGACTATACTTTGCAAAATCATGATCAACAGTTCTTCATGCATGTTTATTTTAACACCAAAGACCACACATCTCCACCTATTTTACCTGCCTTTGATTCAGGAATCCACCTGATTTGATGCCTACATTGTAAAGTGGCATTTAAGCCTGCACCTAACATAGAACATGATGAGCATACAGGATTGGGTTTGCGCAAGAAAGGAGACTTGATTCACCCCCCATTCCTGTAAGCCAGTCAGCATTTGGCTGCCTTACAAGAACTGTGTGATTCCCAGGTGCACCTTCACCTTCCACAATAAGTTTTAAATATAAATTTCTTAACTTACAAGTTTCAAGGCAAAGCTCTCTTAAAACAGCAATTACAGTGCCTTCAAAAGAACACCTGATGAAAGCTTACCTAAATTAGCTGAAGGTAAATAAAGCACTGTGTTTACTCCAATAAGGAAAATGACTGAGTACTGCAGAACAAAGGAGAAATCCCATCACAGATAGGAAGCACACTACCAAGCAGAGCACAGACATGGAAATTCAGTTTGTCACAAACTAAAATCTCAGTGAAGGGGGCTTGTTGGTCCCAAAGCAGCACTGAGAGAGACGGCAGAGTCAGAAGCATGCTGAACAAGTACCAACCCAACCCTGGGCAGAAATGAAGCTCTGGGGGAGAATTATTATTAGCAACTCAGACTTCACCTACTGACCCACTTTAATCACAGAATGGTAGGGGTTGGAAGGGACCTCCAGAGATCATTGAGTCCAACCCCCCTGCCAAAGCAGGTTCCCTATACCAAGTCGCACAGGTAGGCGTCCAGGCGGGTCTTGAATATCTCTAGAGAAGGAGATTCCACAACCCCCCTGGGCAGCCTGTTCCAGTGCTCCGTCACCCTCACCGTAAAGAAGTTCTTGCGCACATTTGAGCTCTGAAGCAAAATTTTGCTGTTTTCCCTGTTAAAAAAAATACATAATTTTGCCTTACCCAAAAACAAACAGATAATATTAAGCACACATAGGGGGCATAATATTACAAAGTCAAAAAAAACCATCAAGAATTACTTGGATTATTCTTCAAGAACTCTTTTATAATTAAGCACAACAATTCTGTGTGACCCATTTTAAAAGATCCTGCTCCTACAGAGGGGAAAAGTTAAAAATAATGGCCTATTTAAAAAAAAGAATCTCACCGATTAAGAAAAATAAAAGCTGAATGGCAAGCCATATTAATTCATTCTGTCACTATGAAAATCAAGATGTCACTCAAGTTACAAATCTGGATACTACAAATGCCTATATCACCTAACATATAAAATTATTAATTCTAACTGAAATAACTCACAACAATACAACTTATATTTACAGTTTTCTTTTTTTTTTTTTTTGAGCAGTGTATCTCGAGAATAACATTCCACATGCTGGTGATTTCCACATGATTAAAAAACAAACACTACTCAGCATTTTAGTGTCAGGAAAAGAAATTCAAGCACATGATGCACACACTGCAACAAGACCAGTGCAACTCTTGACAAGGACAGTCACCTGCTGTTAAAGCATGCCCCTAACCTTTCCAAATCACATACCCTGCAAGTTGCAAGAGGCGTGGATACAACACGATTTTGGACACCCTTGTGCAATGGAGCTGAGCAAAACACTAGGCAAGTCAATCCAGGGAATGCACTGCCATAGAGCAAACCTCCTAGCTTTGACTGAACTTTTCTAATAACATTACAAGTGAAACTCCACATCTCAAAAGATCCGATCTTACTGGGAACCAAGCCAGCAGTGGAACTACAAAAGTAGTAGCAGTAGAACTGTATTTTTGAAATTGCCAAAGAAGTACCATGGCTTAACATACACCAGTAAGAAAAAAAATCATAGAAAAAGAGCACTTGCTCTAGTGGCTTATAATGAGCTTCTAGAAACTTCTTTCTACCACATCCCTTACCAAGAGCCAATGAGTCTATGCTCTGACTGCAGGAAGGACCACCTTAATAAGCCTCTTATAAATATTCAAGAGTCCCACCAAATCAGCAGTTCCAAACAAAGGGTGAAGGACCCTTAGAGAACAACTCCAGGCCTCACACAGACAGTTCTGACTGGAACATTACGCTGAATCAGTGCTGGCTGACAAGAACATGACCTTCTATTGATGCTGAAGATGACAGCCTGGTTCCAAAACTGTTTCATTTTGCTGCCACAGATTTAACAACTCAGGCCTCATCCCCATGAGATGAGTAAAACATGCTCATTGGGTAACCCAGTCCCACAGTACAGGATTTTAAGCAAAGACTAAGCACCTTTATTTCAGCACTACAAATGTGTCCTTGAGACACTCCCACGTGGTCCAGTTGTAGAGATAAAAAGCATAAGCCTTCAGTTCCAGGACTGTGTCACAGCACCACATCCTCTCTAAGAGGACTGCACTTACCAAGTTAAGGAATGAGAACATGAAATACATCAACAAAAAGCAGTGAGTGCTGAGCAAAAATACAGCTCCAAACACCATCAGAACAGCACTGAGGCTATTCAAGAACATGTACAAATGAAAGGAAATGATTTGTTTGGTTTATACAGTCTAGCAGACAAGATAATGATGAATGATTTTAGCAACTTCTTTCAGCTTGTCCAAAATATTTACTGCCCATTGTTTTCATCTTCCTAGTTACAAACATGCCAATGCCAGACAGTATCTGTTATAATCAACTTGGATTTACTATTCCTAGCATCTGCCTTAAATCTAACCAATAAAATAAAACCAAACAAGAGAAGGGGATGAGTGGAAGAACGGAATCAAAATACTACAAAGATAAGCAGGCAGTTATTTCTTACCCCTAGTGCAGAAACAAGAACTCTGGAGACAAAAAAGATCCAACTGAGCTAACTACTGCTTCCTGCTGCTGTTACTAACATGGTTTTGTAGAAAAACCACTGCAAATATTACTCACCAAGTACAGAATACCAAACAGAAACAAAGACAATCACAGAAGAAACGCACATCTTGTCATAAAGCCCAAACTCATTAGAGGACTATATTCAATGTGCTTTCAAACTAGCTGCATGCAGTGAGAGCAGAAGCCTTTAAATTTAAATAAATGTTTTTAAATTCTTTAAAATTCCAACTAAAAGATGGAGCTTAAGGTATAATCTCAGCAGATACAACCAAACTGGTTAAAAAAGACCAAAATAGGTAAAAACACCAACAAATAAAATAAAAAGAGAGACAGCTGCATTGGCCCCTGAAATGGGGCTTCATAAATGCAGATGCTTGCAATGCTATGGTGGAACTGCAGCCACTTTCCCATCTGCCTGCAGAGCTCTGCCCATCTGGCTCTCCCCTCACACTCCTTGCCCTAGCTTAGAGATTCCCCTGATGGGTTACATTTGCTGGTTAAGAAGGGCAGGTGGAGATCGCCTCTTGCACCATCAGGATCATTGCAACTTTGTTTCCTCTTGCAAAAGATGAAATAATTTGAAGAACATTCAATTAAACACTTTCCTTAGACAGAATGATTGATACACAAAGGGTCCTATAGAGACCCTCTTATCCAAGCTCCCTCCTAAAATCTGAGTCAATCTAAGCAAGTTACAATCTTCTCAGTCAGGTTTTGAAAATCTCCAAGAATGAAACCTACACAGACTCTCTGAACAACCTGTTCCAATGTTTGGTTCACCCTTAGAGTAATTTTCCTCTCAATTTTCAATTGAAACATGACTCTTCACTTGGTTCCTACTGGCATATTACGCTGTGCTGCCTGTTGCAGTATTCTGTATTGGTGGGAGCTACTTACATCAATGAACTCTGAAAATGACAATGAGATGTATAACCATGAATTTTATTGAACATGCCTGCATGTATTAGTAATGACACAGTACAGCCTCTGGGTCCAATAATGTAGAGAGCTGGATTCCTTCATCTTCCAGTGACTGCTCTGAATTCCCCGATCAGCCAAGGACACACAAAACATGCAGGTATGTTTCCCCTGGATACTACACCTACTGTCAACCAGTTGGATTTTGTCTGGGTGTTCCACATGCCTTGTAAGTTTGTCACATTCATACTATCAAAAGACATTTACACACCTAACTTCTCATGAAGAACCTACAATTTGCTTGCCTTGCCTCCAAAACACAAGAGAGGGCACATTCTGAGATGAAACAAATCTGTATAAACTCAATCTTGAAATTTTAATCAGAAATCAGTCACTGAGTTCATGTGAAATGACAATACACAGGTTAGGTATTGGGTTTTTTTGTCTGTTGTTTTTTTTTCTTCATTAGAAGAGCCCCAAGTGATACTTGCTGTAAGAAGGATCATGTTAACAGGCAGACAAATGCCAAGTATTTCCCAAGGAACAGCCAATTCTGTTCACTGTTCTCTTAAAACACAGTAATTCAGGTATACTGAGTCAAACTGCACTGGTGTAAAGATCAAAGAGTACCCAGTGATTAATGACAAATACTAAAATGATGCAACTCATTTATGCATAATTCATTTCCTATTTTACATTCAGTAGAATGAAATATCTTGAGAGAATTCTTTTCCCCATTAGAATTTACCAGCTTGCTGTAAATATTTTTCATCTATGCAGCTACTAGAGTCACTAAATAATCAACCTTGAACTCTAAAATACGGAAGACTATTCTGGGGTTCTTTTTAAAACCATAATTTTCATTCTGGACTCCCCACGCTGTGTGCACCTGTGATCTGTATCTGTATTGTAGGATCCTCCTAATTAGATTTCAGTTCATCAAGTCAGAAAGCAAGTACAGTCTAAGCCTGACAGCTCTTTGAAGGCTGTCCTAGTAGGTCGAATGGTGTGTCCGTAAGGGCTTTGTGATCCCTTTGACACAAGTAAGATAAAGTTGGTCAACATTTCAGATACCTTCAGTAATGAAAAGCCAAGTAACAGATATTGATTCCTTTCACAATAACCTGAAAACGGTAAACAACTACATTCTGTGTAGCAGTACACAGTGTAGCCTACATGCAGATATCCTTAATAGATTTACAGACAGCATAAAGCTCTGACTTAAATCAGACACTGAAATTCTTGTTTTCTTGACTGAGTTACTATACTAACAGTAAAGCTTATGAAATCTCTACATCATACTTATGAATTTAACCGAAGTCCAGAAGTCCTGGAAGATCAGCTTTTCCCACAGACTACAGCTCAAACCTCACCCTTCTGAAACAATTGCTCTGTTCTTTAAAATTCATCTTTGAAGATACCGAGATACAATCATGGTTTCAGAAAACAAAAATTAACAGAAATCTCTCCTTTGCACAACCAGCTGCTTTCCCATAGATTTCAACAGGAAATAGTTGTGTTTGTTCTGCAATCCTCATTAGTCTTTCCCCTCCTTTGTGGTACCATGACAAACTACACTCTAAAGACTAAAAAGCTTTTTCCCACAGGCCTAGCTTTCTGCATCATTGGTGGACCCGTGCAGCACAATCACACAGCACACTAAATCTCTAGCCTACAGCCTCCTTTTCCCAGCTGTTTTATTGCAGCAGACAGAACTGCATTTGGCACCTGTAAGCTCTTTCACTGCAGGGATCAGTAGCCAATTTGTTTAATAAAGTAAAACACAGCACTTTACAAAACAGAGTAGTGGTTATTCATTATTTCACAGGTATTGAGCCTGCAGCTCAAAAGCCAGAAACAATAAAAAGCCAATAAACACTTTTATTTAGACATAAACTGCTTATTTTTTGTGATTCTTTCAGTACAACTAATGCCCATCTCCTGAAAGGAAAAACACCTTTTCACTGTCTCAGTTCCCAGGCTAGTATGCTAGCATCACCTAACACTCCCTGCACCATCTCCTAGTTCATGTAAATCCTTCCCTTGGACATATGGTCCTGAAATGGTAGCCTTACTGAGGTCCGTATGAGAGGATTCCAGTGAAACAGAAGCGTCACACCATAGTGACAGAAGGAGCAGCATCCCTTGAGTAAAGTTTAAGTTATTTTGAGTATCTGTTGGAATATTCCGTCTAAACTACTTTTTAATCTCCTGTGCTTGTTCTTTATATAAGTCCACTTATTTCTGATTAAAAACAAACATGTTAAAGAAGCAAAGAGATTTCCTTTGAAAGATGCACATATTTCTAGAAACTTTTAAAGACTGTAGACCTGGCTTGGATTTCTTCAGTAGAGAAGGAATAACATATCAGTCATCTAACTACCTAACAACTGGGAGAACAGCACGTAAGAGAGGACACTGCAATACTAGGATATAACAGTGAACTATAGTCAGCAGGAGGAGGAAATAACATCAGCATATATGGCACCAGAAGACCTGCATTTTAATACAGTATTCTAAAGGTCGATATCGGTGATGGTCTGACTCGGCATACAACTAACTACTGGAGGTAAGGAAGTAGCATGTTACCAAGTATTACACATTTCTTCATCAACTCCAGAGTGGTTCCTCATAGTCTCTGCCTTCAGCGCACCAAAATCTTCAGAAATAGGTACTTCAAAGTTGGGCAAAGAGGAGACTTTGGATTACTGTACAACATCCCAGTTTGAAGAAAAGAGTTTGTGCGCTATATGGACAAAGCTTGCAAAGAATGGACTAGATGACCTAACAGACCTTCACTGAATCATTTAACTTTCTCTGACTTGTCTTCTGTCACTTGTGTTCCACAGTTTTTCCTACTCTGAGCCCTGTCTCTACAAGACTCAGTGCAGCAAGAAGTTTGCGCACCTTAATTTGACATCAGTGAATATGTGATGAGTTCAATTAAAGATTAATTTCTACAAAATTAGTGTTTAACAACTTCCAGATGAAAACACAAACTGAAGTCCTTCAAGTACCAGTGCCTAAAACAAGCTAAGAATTTACAGATTCTATAGCTTTGGTTTTCATGACAAGATTTCCTTGCATCATTCTCTGCCTTAGTTATATTCCTCTTAAATTTTAGAACATTTATCCTGTGAACTTTCAAGTTCTTCCTACTCCTCTGTAGCACAGAGAGCTGGCTTTTACTTATTCTTATATTCAGATAGGATGTGAAGTAAGTCTCTTGCTTAGGACATAAAAAGACTTCATCTAAAAGAAACGGAGAGAGGGCCAAAATAATATGGGAAAGTAAAACATACTGTAAGACAGGGCTCAAAACATGCACAGGTCTATCGGCCAACGTTAAAGTTACCAACATCAGTACCCTCCTACAGAGAGGGAAATGAGAAGAATTTGCTAAATATAGACAGAACTGTTTAGAGGGATGCCTATCCTTATTTGTGCATTCATCTGTTTAATTGTGGGCAATATAGTCCAGTACACAGCCTGAAGCAAGTGTGGACATTCAATATTGTCTGAATTATTGAATTCTGGAATGGAGATCGGGCTTTGTTATACAGCTTACAATGGTATAAATGAAAACTTTGTATTCTGAAACTCTTACATTTCAAGCACCTCTGAATCACTCTACTCAGGTTGGGAACATAATAAATGCCTTCAAAACTGAGCGTAGTTTTAAACACGTGTACTGAAAAAGGCCACAGAATTTTCATATTCACCTTATGATCCAAAATCCTCCAAATCCTATGAATTTCAGCAGTTAATGAGATATCATGGAAGAACACAAAGATATGTGGATACCAAAAGTCCTCTAGAACAGAGTAACACCACCACTAAAATGGCATAAATGATGATAAAGACAATCCAGAAGTTAACCAAGAATTAGGACTTCATTTAATAATCTGAATAACAGTAAGCCCAAAGACACTAATATTTCTTTAGACTACACTGAGATTACACCTGCTGACAAACTGTAGATATATTTGGATATAAAGATAACACCACCAGAAATAGAAAGCAGTGTATCTAGGCAGCTAGTGCACACAACATTTGCACATTTTACTTTTGTCTGGCATTCAAATCAAGGTATGCAGTATACATTAATCTGCATAACCAATTACATTGGAAGATTTATATAGGCTTCACATGCCAAGATTATTTGTGATGTATTGTGAAAGTTTTCTTATTGTACTTAAAACCTAATAAAGGTTTTAATTCAACATACACAGGCAGTGATTTTCCACTGGTCTCACATCTAGTCACCTAATCAACAAAATGAATAGAGATGTAGCAAGTAAGAGATTCAGCAATACCTCCACAAAGCTGGGTATTACTTTTAAGGAATATTCTCATTACCAATTTCCTGATAATAATCTGCACTCTCCCTTCAATTTTTACCAACTTCAGGCTTAGAAAAAAATCAGAGGATAGAATCAGTCTTTTCAAATACATTCCTCGGTGAGAGACAGGAACACACATCAGTAATAAGAGAAAAATCACACTGCAGTTTAAGAACTGCAGTCAGGATAACTGTTACTGGTAGAGAACTCCTACCAAGGTTTCAAACTTAGGGATGAAAATTCAGTAGAATTCCACTGTCAAACCACATTAAAAACATCTTACCTCCATCTCTAAATACTGCCCTGGGAGAAGGAAAATGGTTTTTTACTTCCATTATCTTTCGGCTTGCAGGAAGGAAGTGCCTTGGTCCTGAATCAGAACCCACAGGAATTTAGCAAGCACTATTTCTGCTTATAGTAAAATCTTCAATATGTAATTTACATCTTGAATTCATCATGTCATCATTTCTTGGTATTTAACTAACAGCTTCTCTAAAGTAGAGCTTTTTATTACATAAATTATGGAAGGAGCAGGCCGGGGGTAGTGCAAACAGCATAAATTCCTGAATCAATACAAAATACGTCCCTGGTAGTAGTTGCTATTCCATGTAGGTATGTTATTGATTACAGTCATAACAGCCTCACTTCAGCTGCTGCCAATAACCCACTACTTGTATTGTCACACTGAATTAAAGAACCACCATGCTGAAAGTACGTAGAGAAGTTACACCAGCATGCTACGACCCAGCCTGTGGCACAAAGAAGCAGAACGCTGCCAGTTTAAGTTAGGATTCATGTGTGATACTTCACTTGAGGTTACTTCGATAAAACGAAGTCAGATGGGATATTTATTCAGGCAGAAGAGATTGTCTTAAACATACTGGAAAATTCCTAAGTTTTAAACCACAACACACAACAAACCTTTGCTTTTCAGACCTCAGGACCACTACTGGGTACACTTACTGACATCTGAAACCAAACCAAAATGTTATGGGTAGTTGTCATTTCACTGATCAACAGGTACAAAGCTTCCCTGCAGGCTGTTGTTTCCCACCTCTTTCCACTGTTTTTATTTGCATCCTAAAGTGACTGCCCTCTCTAACTCAAGTACCTAATTGACAGACCTAAAGATATTGAAACTATCTCAGAGACACAGCCCACGCTTTATGAACCACATCTGAAGTCATCCTGCAATCCACTGTGCTCTGGGGAATCCCTGTAACCTCTGCTGCACTGCATACTATCAAATGATTACTATTTCTTAAAGTCTACAAAAATTAGTTGACCCAACATCATTACATACATTCAGCTCTCTCAAAAGTAGTTAACGACCAGGCAGTCAATCCAGCAGACACAGTGGATTAAGCACAGCAATACAGTCCCTCAGCTATGGGAACAACCCAGAGAAAACCTGAGCGAACACTTGCGTCACTGTCCTGAAAAAGCAGCTACTTGGCATTTTATCACTACATAAACTGAACGTAGCATGTTTACTATAATGGAGTAACAACACTTCAGACACAGGGGTAGAAATTAGACCACCAAAGCAGATGAAATATAAGCTATAAATTACTGGCTAGAATAACTCTAGTTTCATTAACTCTGCACTGCAACAAAGGTAGCTCAATTTAGGTTTTGTTACACCAAAAACTAAGGTAACATTTTCTTTGGTATTAAAAGAAAAGTGGTCATTGTTTTCATGACAGCAGAAATAAGAAAAAAATATAAGCTTAGAAAATAATAATACTAAGCCCAGATCCTGGTTTCTCTGGCCAGTGCTTCAAATCAAGCTACTGCTCTTCACTTCAAAGCCAATGCCACCACACCTGTAAGAATCCTTATAGGGACTACATCATTAGGTGAGTAAAAGATATCCAGCTGAGAATGTAGAGATCTGGGTATCGGTCCCATGGGAAGTCCTGGACAAAAGGAAGCACAGATGTCTGATTTTATACAGCCAAATTACTAAATCCTGCAAGAAATAAGGAAAAGAATAATCTGAGTTTACTATAACTACATAATATCAGGTCTGGCCCCAAACTAACTTACTTTTTCCTCTCTTACTCACAATGTTTAAGCTGTAACTTCTCAGTAATGTATCCAGAAGACAGTAAATACTTCACAACTCTTAAACAAACTCTACATAGCTAAACAGTAATTGTCCTGGAGGACAAAAACCTCTTGGGCAAAGCACTAAACCTCAATCTCCCAATGGCTCACAACAGCAATAAGAAGGCAAAGAAATTAAATAACAAAAATGAAATGGCATAAGATACCTTGACAATGCCCTTTTAATCTTCACCAAGCTTGAGATGTAACGCAAGCACTCAAGCAACAAAGAGATGATACTGCTTAGATAGCAAAATCTCAATTTCTCCCTGACCTACAAATCATAAGCTAATACATCAGTAGTACCACTAGCAAACATCCACACTGTAGCTCATGGAAATCCTGCTGCAGCTTCTGAACTAAAACTCAAGTCCACAGAGATGCAGGAAAACCACTGTTAGGAGTGACATCAAATGGAACACACACAGAAGGTTTTGACACTGCAGCCAAGGACCTTATGGAACAAAGGCTGTAAACAGATCAAGAAAGCTGTCTGTTACAGCTAGCGCAAGCAGTACCAGATGGAACAAATTGTATTGTTATAAAGCAAGAGCAAA
>PPHD01004431.1:0-11780 GCA_002909625.1 Bambusicola thoracicus | reverse complement strand
AGCACTCAAGCAACAAAGAGATGATACTGCTTAGATAGCAAAATCTCAATTTCTCCCTGACCTACAAATCATAAGCTAATACATCAGTAGTACCACTAGCAAACATCCACACTGTAGCTCATGGAAATCCTGCTGCAGCTTCTGAACTAAAACTCAAGTCCACAGAGATGCAGGAAAACCACTGTTAGGAGTGACATCAAATGGAACACACACAGAAGGTTTTGACACTGCAGCCAAGGACCTTATGGAACAAAGGCTGTAAACAGATCAAGAAAGCTGTCCTATCACAGAGGCAACAGACTGCACACAGGTCAGAAACAGCAAGACCTTCACAAGGCAACATGAACTGGAGAGTGAAGCACTGTACCACAGTCTATGGTATGTTCTTGGCAGATCTTAGGATCTTGTGATACCACCATCAGCATTATGTCCCAAGTTACTTTACTGTACAGACACAAAGACCCAAATCAGCCTGCAACAACCAATGCCCAGCAACACCAACAAGATCCCTGCCACTACTGTTCATAACCATTAATTCCTGTGAAAAACAAAGATGAAACACAGTACTATCACCAAGAAGCACTAAAGATGCTCCATTTAGAAAGAAAATACCTTCCTTTGATGAACATTTCCCTAACCAACCATACTGTAATTATTCACAAACCCTTTCAACACTGATTTCTTCCCAGCCTCCATGGAACGGCAGCTTTTCCAAAGAAGCAAGATTGCTTCTAATGGGTTCTTAGCAATATCAGGTAAACTATTAGCAAGTAAACCAATAGTAATATACAGAAAGCAGAGCAGAACGCACCCAACTNGCAATATCAGGTAAACTATTAGCAAGTAAACCAATAGTAATATACAGAAAGCAGAGCAGAACGCACCCAACTGGTGAAGGAACTCTCAGTTACACAGCACACCTCCTCAGGAAGCAGCCCAGATCCAAGAGGTGTTCTCCCTGCTGGCCCTTATAAGAACCCAGAGTGGCTCCACCACTTCTGCTCAGGTGGGGAGCACAGGTGCAATCAATTTGCCTGAGCTCCCTGGGAATTATTGGGGTACCCAGGCTGGGATCTGTGATCTAAGCACCACAACACCGGTCTCTCTAAATATNGGTGAAGGAACTCTCAGTTACACAGCACACCTCCTCAGGAAGCAGCCCAGATCCAAGAGGTGTTCTCCCTGCTGGCCCTTATAAGAACCCAGAGTGGCTCCACCACTTCTGCTCAGGTGGGGAGCACAGGTGCAATCAATTTGCCTGAGCTCCCTGGGAATTATTGGGGTACCCAGGCTGGGATCTGTGATCTAAGCACCACAACACCGGTCTCTCTAAATATGCTCAACATTCAAAACTGCTTTTTTTCACTGTAATTGGTATCAGTTGATTGCAGAGGATTAAGACTTGCCAGAGAGATGCAAAACTGCATGTGTTTTGGCTCACAGGTTCATTCCTCAATATATTATTCCTACTCAGCATTTCCTAGCTTGTGCAAGAAGTCTACCCTTGAGAAACCACAGATTCAGGTATCTACAGAAGCACCCACTGATTCTCCTAAGTTAACTCCGCAGAGGTTTTGAAAAACACAATTAAGCAGATTCCTTTATATCCATTGTGGCCAACATCCTAAAACCAACTTTAGATGGCTTTTATCTGCTGTGACATCTGCATCAATTTTACATAGACTGGGTGACAAAAATACAACTCCATAGCAAAAAAATAATGGTAAAAGAACAGTATCAATTTTTCAAGAACTTGAATGAATAAGTTAGTGAAAATAAATAAATTCAGGGGTATTATGGTGCCTCGCTTAGCTAAGAGCCATAATTTTCACAGAGAGGCTATTTGTTTCAATGGCCGGATGTCCCAACATGGCAACTATTTCAGGATGTGTTCAGCCACGCTCTCGGAAGGAATGCGCAGTGACTAGGCACGAGCTTCATTACCTAAACTGAAACCTTCTCTATAAGAGATTGAAATATTGTCTAATACCACACATACTTCTGTTTCTAGTGGGGCTCTTGTACATTTCCTATTCCTAAGTTACTGACGTTCTAGAGAAGCATGTACTCTGATAGGTCAAAATGTCAGAGTATTCCAAAACACCACGGCAATCAATGAGTTTAATCACTGCTTTCAAATGCCATCTTGTTTGATGTAGTGAGTACAAATTAATGATGAATAATAGATGCTGTCCACTTACTATAAAATGATTCCATGTATATATGCCAAAAATGCTAATTCTTGAAAACATGGTTTCAGTAAGCCTGGCTTCCAGCATTTCAAAAGACTGGCTATTACTTAATTGAGTCACCTATTCTTATGGCATTGAAGGGGAAAAAAAAAGAACCATAAAAAGAATTAGGCAACTTGTTTCCCTTGCATGCTACTTTAAATGAATAAAATTTAAAAGGACTTAGGCTAATGAAGACTTGCGGAACATCAATGCAGAGAACCAACAGTGACCTTACAGCATGTTTTGGGTTGCAAGGGAAGTAGGAGAAGTAGGCAGGAGCAAAAAGCACAAACAGTGAGCAGAAAAGAAAAGATGGTGGCCTTGTTTGTTTGACACAAATGAGCCAAGGGAAAACAAAAATATTTCATGAAGTAAACATCCATCAAGTTGCATGCATATCCTACATGTTTTTATTATGGGAAGAACACCTTAAAAAAAAAAAAAAGTGGGGATTTTAATCCTTAAAAATTAAAGAAGTAAAAAGAAATCCCCCAGTTTCAGCTGACTCATATAATGCCCAACTAATCTTACCGAATCCTATAAATCCTTTTGATTTATCCATATTGATTCAACTCTGGCAGTGGCTTTTTTCCCTCTCCCTTTCAAAGCCTCCAGCAAGAAAGTAAAAAAAAATGATTTAACCTTTCACCTTTGATGATGACTCTGATGGCCATTAAGAAAAGAAGCACATTCAGGCTGGCCAAGATAGTGCCACACTGGTCCAAACGTAAGGACTAAAGCTAAACGCAATCTCACACTTGGCTGCCTCAGTGTTTGCTTACAACGTTTGTGTCAGTGCTTCGTACGCACATAATAAAACATTCAGAGCAACAAGTTATAAACCTGGTACCACGAGAACTCTTAACAGCTTTCCCTCACAGTGCATCAATTCTGACAATAACAAAAGCCCACCAAGCTGCAGAAATCATGTGTTGTATTGCATGGAACCGAATACAGAAGCTTAGTTTTATATAACTAGCAGGCATGCAGACGGTCTTCATGATAAGACACTCAATTCGTACAAAATATGTTTGTGCAAAGTGTACGGCAGGAATTTTGCCCTTTCTATGCAACGTCCTGACTGAATATAATGGGAATGTGTCTCTTTGCAACTGTTATAAGTTCTTCCCATATTAAAGAACTTCCGAGACTAAAATCAACTGCAGGGATTTTAAATGAACAGATGAAAATCAGAGAAGGTAAAAAATTGTCATCGATCCTAGCTAAATACCAGGTCAGATCCGAGAGCAGGTTACATGCATGGAATTTCAGTTACCCACATTGACAGCAACTATGGCAGAGACGATAAAATCACAGTCAACTTTGTAAAGATCACATCTCAAATAAAATACATTCTGAGCACCTTTGGACAATACAAGAGGATAAACTACACAGTGAAAGCATGCACTGTGACAGCATTGTTCTTCTAAACCTTGCACTCCTAATGCATTCCTTTAGCCAAGCAAAGGGAAGATAAACCCATTTGCCTAATGGAGCATGTAATTTAAATATTTTAGACAAGCGTTTACAGAGAGGTTGCTTAAAATAAATTGCACGGCCACCCGTCCAAGCAGCCCGCATGATGAAAGGCACCGCATCGTTCACAACTTCTTTTTTCAGAGCTACGCAGCCCTTTCAGTCACTCCAACCATTGGGTATGCTCTGCTTTACTGACTGTAACAAAAACATCTCTTCCCAAGCAGATTTAACATGAAGCTGCAGTTTTCTCTATTGCAGTCACGCTCCTAAAGCCACTACAGTTTCAGCTCTTAACGCCGCACCATGCAGTCTTCATCAATTTTGTAAACAAAATATGTTGAAAATTATGGCTACTTAAAGGAGTGATGTACTTAATGCAGACTGCAGCACGTCATCACAGGAAGATACGGCAAGCAGTGTCAGTATTCCATCATGTAGAATCGCGATTTTTACTATGAAGATTCTCACTAATGCAAACAGTGCTGTTACGCACATAAACTTGTACCCGGCATTACCGGCACCGATGCAGGTCCTCACTTGACTTAAATTTATCAGCCAAGGATTTTATTACCCGCTAGGAATCACATGCTGTACTGTGACCTGCCTAAGGCACAGCAGTACTCAGTAAAATGCAAAGGGTATATAGGAATTACCCCTTCCACATGCACAAAGAAGTGCGTACATCTTAAAAACAAAAGGATAAAGACGGTCTTTACTCCAGGTACGCTTGAGGTGAGCGTTTTGAACAGTTGTGTTCAAGTTCTGCAAGCATTAGATTTTAATCACGCACGGCAGCGCTGCAGGGAAACGAAAGAAAGGAAAAAGGAGAAAGGAAAGAAGGAAACCACCTAACTTTGGCTCTTAAGTTTGCGGCGGATTTCACGTTTGTGAAGGAATAGGTCCGTTCTGTTTGCTCCGTGCCACAGAGCCATCTCGCCCGCACGCCGCGAGCAGCCCGAGCGACGCCGTCCCTCCATGACAAGAGCCGCCCGTCACACCGCGGATCAGCGCGGCGCCGCGTTGCTGAGGGGCCGCTCGGGCGCGCGGCCGGCAGATGCGGTTTGATCCATTCGTACGCGTCAATTCCACCCCGCGTACCTCGCAATTAAGCGGTGCACGCCGTTAAACCCAAAGCGCCCATCTTCGGCGAACAAAGAAGGCTGCTCCGCAATCGCGACGCAAAATCCTCCCCAGACGCGCCGCAGCCGCACGGACCTCTCCCGGCGCCCTCCCGCCGCCCGGCCCCGCGATCCGCTCACCATCTCCTCCGCCTTCTCCCGCTTCTCTGCCCTCGGCTGGTTTTCCTGGCTGCCGCCGACTTCGCGGTGTGGCCGGGAGGCGGGCGTACGAGGGAAGGAAAGACACAAACAGCGCTCTTCAGCAGAGCGCTCGGCAGGAGCCGGGCAGCGCCGCACCCCCGCACCGCCGGCCCCGCAGCGCAGCCCGCACCGCCCCGCGCATTCCCCCGGGACCGCGGGCCTCGCCGCCTCCTCACCCGGCGCGGCGGCACGGGGCCGGCCTCCCCCCCTCCTGTTCCTGCTTACAAAGGGTACCCGGGACCATCTCTACCCCCGGGGGAGGCGGGAGGGATCCTTAACCCTTTTCTGTCGTGTACCTCTGCCGTGAGTGTTTTGGCTGACGTTTGCGGCGCGGGGCGTTTCTGCAGCTCGCTGCCGCCGGGGCCGCTCCGCGCGCAGCTCTGAGGGCGGCGCTGACAGACGCGCGCCCTTCCGAAGCCGCATTGAGAATAAGCGACCGCCTGCGGAGCGCCTCCGGCCGCGGCCCCTCGCACGGGCCCCGGGCCGCGCCGCTGCCGTCCCTCAACTCTTTATTCCTTTAATCGGGGCATTATCATTCCGCGGCGTTCACGCTGAAGCGAGGGAGGGAAGCGACACCCCCGCCCGCCCCACACGCGGTGCGGTGACGTGCGCGGCACTGAGGGGGCGGCCCCGCGCTCGCGCTCCCGCCTCGCGCTGCCCCTCCGCAGCCGCCGCGCGAACCGGCGCGCGCCGCCAGCAGCCGCGAATTTTCCTATTGGCCGCTTCCTCCGCGCTCGCGCTCAGCAACCAAAATTTCATTGGCTCTCTCCGCTCGCTGGCCGGCCGCCGCAAACCGCGTTGGCCACCGGGGCCGTCCGTCCGAGCGGCGCGGCCCGCCCCCTCGGCGGGCACGCGGGGGGCGGCTCGCGGCGGAGGGCGGGAGGATCCGGAGCGGCCGCTGAGGCGCGGTGAGTGGCGCTCCCCCCGCGAGAGCGCGGAGGCGCGTGACGCCATCCGAGCGGCGGAGCTCCGCTGTGGGGGAGCCGAGCGCTCCTCCGCGGCTGCGGAGCGAGGAGCGCGCGCTGGGCGGCGGGACGCGCCGGGTGCTGCCGAGCCGCGGGTTCGTCCACTTGCACTGGGCTGGGGCGATTTAGTGCCGCGTCAGGTGATTCCATCGGTAAATCCGTCACGTGAGCTGCCCGTCCGGCCGCCGTCACTGAGGATCTCGCGCCACCGCCTACGGATGGGGATGGCGGCCAGGAGCCGGACCGGGGCGCTGTGCCGCGGTCAGCGGGGTCTGACGAGATGCTGAAAGTGTGCTCGGTGCGCTCCACGTAACGTATTCCGGCGATTACGAGACGGGACAGAGTTTATAGCACGCATCGGAGCTGGTTCTGTTTTAGTTTTTGTGAGGAACTCGGGACAGCCGTGCGAGCTGCTCGCCAGGCTCGCGGTCCGCAACTTCCGGAGGCTGACAGCTCTGTCCCGCGCTGCGCGCAGAGCTGCGGGGCCGCGGCCGCCCGGGACCTTCCAGGGGCACCCACAGCGGGGCTGCGCTCGGAGCCCCCGGGCTGCGTCCGAGCGGGACGTCGCCGCTGGGACGCGGGGCACGAAGGGGCGGGTGGGCGCTCTCGGGTCCTTCCAGCCGCAGGCAGGTGAAATGTTTTGCCTCAAAAGCTATATTACACAATCACACACCCCTAGAAGGTCTTTTCTTTACACTAACGTTTAATCTCTTGTGCATACGGAGTTTATTACTCTTAGAGAAGAACAGTCACGGCCTTTCTGCTCTTTCCTTGCAGACGTTACTATAAAGCTTTCTTAATTTACAAGTTCCCCTGAAATTGCCCGTTGCCACCTGTGAAAAGGAGTCAGAAATAGGGCGGAGGGAAAAGCGGGGGCACCTGCGTGCCAACGGCCCTCAGCGCCCGCCCTGAGCGGCGCGGAAGTCAGCCAATGGCGGCTCGAGGAGGAGAGGCGGGGAATCCGTTCTCCAATAGCCTGCGGAGGGCGGGACTCCCGCCAATCGGGGCGAGTGTCTCTTTAAACTCGCCGTGCTCCCGGAAGCTGCTCGGCTGGGCTGTGGTGGTGTTCTCGGTGCCCGCTGGTGAGTGCGGCGCTCTGCGGCTTCGGGAGGTACCTTCCTGGAACCCGCTGCCCCGGGGGCCGCCAGCGCTCCGCTGCAGGAGCTCGTTAGCTGCGGGTGTCCCTGTAGCGTAGGGCCCGGGTTGGGGCTATTGGGTGCTACCCGCGCACGGCCGTGCTTCGCGGCTCGGCCCGGCTGTAGTTACGCGCGTTCTGGTGTTTCAGTTGTCGCTGTAGTGAGCGTGCTGTTTTCCTTATCAGTGCTTGTTAATATAAACTGAGTGGCTAAAAAGCTATCTAGTGTGTTTCTCTCCCTGTAAGCTGTGTGCACACTGAAATGGATGGACCCAGAGCAGGTGGGTATGGTGGGCTCTGCAGAACATTCCTACTGACTCCTTGCCTGTGTGTCCTCAGAGGAAGGAATGGAGGACTATTTTCTTTGTCACGTTCTGCCCTGGTTCCTCCCTAGGAAGTGCGGAAGCTGCAGCTAATCGTGTTTGTGTGACAAGAGGAAGGCATCCAGAATGGGCCCTGGGGCTGCAGGGGGACAAAACGGGGATGCAAAAATAAGGATTAGGTTGTAATTCTAAGGTCATCAAAGTTGGCAGCAGTTTCTTCCTTACACATTATGTTCTTTAATCTCATAACGTTCTGGTTTGTGCTGCTGCCTTCTGCAGTGAAGATGGTCCCTTCACCACGGTGAGGTTATCAGCCCTACATGGAATGGTCTTTGTACAGAGCAGCCCGAGAGGCGGCACGACAGCATTCTCCCTCTCATCTGTATCTCACTTCCAGCCCTGCTTCCCATGCTGTGAAGCAGCACTCACGCTTTCCTGGTTGCAATTGGAAAAAACAATCACTTGTTTAAAAAAGCAACCAACCATCTCTTCTTTTCAATGTCTCAGAGTTCAGTATGGAAAACTCATTGTAACACTGAAAGAACATCCATGCAGTTTTCTCCTTTCTTGAGCTTTTGAGGAATATAGTGCTCAGTTTCCTAGAGACAAATTGGAAAGAAGCAGTAAAACACTGACTGTGAGTTACTGTTGTGCTACATAACCTGTCGGAATTAAGTAACTGATGATCTCCAGGCTGTCTTTTAGGCTTGCGTGAAGAATGGTTCTGGATCGCTGGCTTGCTGTGGTAACTGACATGTTATTTATGATACTTCATTTGGGAAAACAAAATACATAACAAATGACTTCATTTTTCAAAGGCTGCTATTGGGAGATCTTAAGGGTAAAGTGGTTTTATGCTAAATTGTGAATTGATTGCTTCTAATCAGCCAGATGATGGTACAACTCTGTGAAAAGGACATCCACAATCTATCACCATTTGGTCTCCTGTTACCTCCTCTAAGCACTGCTTTCTCCTGGCAGTGTCCACTTGGGCTTGTAACAGAACATTAGAGCTGATAAAGCATGCTGTGCTGTCTATCTGAGGACAGCAGCACAGAATAAGAATGGCAGTTATTTCAAAGTCATTTTCAAACCAGCAGTGCCATTTGGAGAAGAATGCTTAATTACAGCATGTTTGTTGATTTTTGTCAGGCTGGTCTGTGTATATTAGGTGTAAGTTAGATAGCAGACTAGAAACAAAGAAATAGAGGAGATTGTTGCCATCATTTCATGCTTGAAAATTGTTGGCCCATTGAGTAGGAATAATAAAACTGGTTGTTATGAAAGCCCATTATTTGGAGGGCAGTAAGTTTTTGCAGTGATCACAACACCTTTTATGTGAGTATAGACTTGAAACAATGACACATATATAAAGGTATTCAATTAAATATCTCTGTAATCATCATGTCTTACTGCTTTGTCTGCTGCAACTAACTATCAGTAATTTCTTGTCTAAGCTTCATGTAAGGTAAAACAGCGATGAGATAATCGGAATGGTGTGAGAAAAGAGAATCCAGGTTAAGTAACTGAGATGAGAATGTGCAGTAAGAAAGGAAGTCCCTGAAATCTTGTGTGCTTAGACAAGAGTTTTTGAACACTGCTTCTCTTGAATGAGAATTGACCTCAGAGACTAATTTATAACAGTGCAGAACAATGAAAAGTACACAGGGATAATTCAGCACAATCTTCCTGCTCCGTGTGACATGTGGTATAGAGTTATTTCTTCAGAAACACATAACTTCCTATATCACAGCTTGAATAGCAAGACTACAGTCTATTGATTACTGTTATGTCTTTATTGGAATAACGATTCAATAGAAAACTTTCTTCTGGAGTATGTTTCATAATACATTAAAGGATTTTAAAAGTAACAAAACCCAAAGCTAATGTAATTCATAACAGTCCCAGAATGTCTCTTCAGCTCCCATGTTGTATTTGCCTGGTTTCTTGTATGTTGATGACCAAAATATATTTAAGCCAGTTTTTCAGTAAGCGTGGATATGAGTGTTGCAATCTATAAGCTTCCCCCTAGAGGCAGGGTTATCTTCCTGTGATCTGTGGCATAATGGGTGATCTGCATTTTCTTTGTAGGCTGTTTCAGGATGACCTCGTGCTGAGCTTTGGTAGAAAGAACGAGACTTAATCATTCTTCAATGTGCATCATTCTGTTCAAATTTGATCCTCGGCCGGTTTCAAAAAATGCATACAGGTAAAGATGGCTGAAAGAGACCTGTTTTGTACAATTTCTTGTAGCCTGTGATTGAGTTACAAACTCAAGAGCTATTTCTTGGTGTTCAATTATACTTGTGTAATGTCTAACGTAGATTTTCTCCATGGGAGTACTTGAAGGGTTCTCAAAGGGTCACTTACATAGGTTGTTTTGCACTTTGGTCGGAAGGCTCAGCCTCTAGTTATGGGTCTCTTGATGGTGATCTGTCGTGTGCAGGATGCAGCCTTCATAAAGTGTAATCTGGAGTTCCAAAATCCTGCCTTCTCTTGTATCCTAAAAGCTAAGGGGAATCATGTTTGATGGACCATCAATTGCTTAATTGATCTTAATTTTCTCATTACTTCTTGTTAAGCAGAGCCTTGCTCTCTACTTCTCTAATAAATGATTCTGACCAGCCTTGCATGTCAGCAGTAAGTACTGTGCCGTGGTGTTCTTGGTAGCTGATCTTAATTTTATTTCTTCAATCAAAGGCATAACTTCAGTCCCCTTTTTCTTCCTTAGCACACCATGGCTAAATGCTTTTCCTCTTGGTTTTTACCATAGCTTCTTCACCTTCGTCTCAGCTTTCTGAAGAACATAAATATCAGCTGGAGATGTTGCCCTGTGTACTGTGTTTAGCTGTGAGACCTCTCTGTATTGCTCTGCTGCTAAGTGTACTTTTCCCAACAGCTCCTGTGTGTAACAGTGTGCTTGAGCTCTGTTTACTTCACCCTGAGCTCATGGAGCACTTCTCCCAGCCCACAGGGGTCTCTGACCGCAGACCTACTGGTATGTTTGTCCACCTCTAAAAAGACACCTACAATTAGCTTTTGCTATCCGTTACTTTGTTTCTCTTGGTGTCTATCCATTAAAAGTTGAAAAGACAATCTGGATCTCTTTGGCCAAACTAAACAATGTTCTCCATAATGCTTGGGAGGGTTTCCCATCCTAGAGACTTTGATTTCCACAGCGGTACGTTTGGCTGCTTTTTGTGAGTGCCTAATTTAGCACAAAGCTTGCAGATGATCTTCTGAACGCATTAATGAATCCCTGCCTTCCTGTATGCTTGCAGCTTACTGTTCTGCCCTTGGTGTTCTCACTGTGGGCCTATGGGAAGTAAAGCTCAGTGCAGTGTAACAAATGCTTTACTGTAGTCATTATTATCGTCAAGGTTACTGTACTGCCATTCTGTTATTCCAAACTATACTGTGTGCATCTTAAGAATAAATAAGTTTTAAATTTGAAAGCTGTAATTGGAATCTTTTTAAGGAACTGAATTTCATTGTATGGAATTGCTTTAATGAAATGATTTCTCATGTTTCTATCTGTCTCAACGTTTATTTAAATCTTAATGAGTAAGCCCTAATACAGTTAATTTCAGCTGTAAAATAACTGAACAGGCCTTCTGCAATTTATTAGATGCCGAGGGTCACTTCAGTAGTGATTTTCAGTGTGATTATGTTTCACAAATGACTAAATGAAGATGCTTTGAGCATACCAATCCTGTCTACTAGCCTTTGCTAAAAGCCAAAATCTTTATATAAAATGTGATGGACTTTTTCCAGAGTGGTAGAATATTTCTCACTTAATACTATTTAGGTACCACAAACAAATCATGTTCCCTTCATTAGGAAGAACTTCTTTCTCCTGTGCATCTGGTGTACGAATCACTTCACAAACGCCGTGTTGAGCTCTCTCACATTGGCAGATGCCTCTTAGGGTCCTATTTCCAAATATGGAACAGAGGAAGCCGGACAAAGCGGTGACAGAAAACATTCAGAGTTATTTCCTGCTTATGTGTTGTTTAAGAGCCATCTGGTTTAGCTGGATATACAAAGAGTGACAAAACACTTGGAGCACAGAATGACTGCAGAGTGAAACGTGCTTACTAAGAAATAAGTGATGTATTTCATTCAGCAGCAGTTTTCAGTTGCGTATTTCTTGTAACATCTGCCTACCTTCTGACTGAGCAACCTCCAGGGCTCCCTACAGCTTGTCTGCTGCAAGGACTCTCATTAGATATTCACATCTTTTTTCCTGCTGTCCTGAGATTACGCAAGCAACCGCACCTGCAAAAAAGTAAAAAGAAATAATTATATGGGGAAAAAAAAAAAAC